>VXAZ01000607.1:0-75168 GCA_013399875.1 Gymnorhina tibicen
GGGGTGTCTCGGCAGACATGCGGGGCTTTCCGTCGCCGACGGGATCTCCCATCCCGGGGCAACGCGGCCGGCCACGCAGGCAGAAGCAGCCTCCACACGGGCAGCGCGGGATCCCGCGCCTGCTGGAACAGGCCGGCGGCTCCCGGAGCTCCGTGTCCGCTCCGCCAGCCCGCCCGCGGCCGCTGACCGGGGCTCTGCGCCTCCCCGGTCCCTGCCTGGCGCGGCGGGACCCCCGGGCAGCCTCGGCGCGCACAGCACATACCGTGCTCACGTGCGCAGGCAAACGCACATCGTAGACGGGCAAATCATCACGCAGATGTGCCCGGGGTGGGTGTTGGCAACTGTGCCGGGGCAGACACGCGTTCTGCAGGCACGCACGAGCATGTGCAACCACAAACAGCAGGAACAGAGCACGGCACATGGGCGCCGGCCCTAGAGGTACGGTATAGAGCAAGTAGTCTGGTGCATCGTACCAGGGAATAAGGAGATAGTCAAGGAAGGTGCAAGAACAGCGTTTGCTGTCACTGCTACTACAGTCTTACAGTAAGGCTGAACTAGAAACAGAGCAATCCCTCCCTCTGATTTATTTACTCAGTGCTTTTATCTCCAGAGGATGCCTGGAAGCTCGGTCACTGCAAAATGTGCAAGCCTGTGCCAACGAGTTGCAGAGCAGAGATCAGGAGAGTTTTCAGAAAGATCACAGGCCTGATACAAATTCAATTTTATAGAATGTCTCTATTAGTATTTGGGGTGACTTGAAATTACCACTCTGTAAACTGGGTCATAATAGGAAAAGTTAGCAAGCTGCTGCCTTGTGCCATCTGCCAGCATGACAAGGACTTATTTTGGTGGTAGCTTGGAGAGCCCCATTATTCCCACATACAGTCTCTGTTCCTAAGACAGTCATATGCATCTTGGTGTGTGCAATGCCTCAACCACACAAATCTCTAGCTTGGGGAAGAACCTCTCCCACAGCATCTCAGGGGCAGACCTGTTTTGCAGGGAAGCAGGGCGTATGCCCTGGCACAAATGGCTGACACAGCCAGATTCACCTGCATCAACACTCAGCTGCCTGGCTAGGCCCATGTGCTCTGCATGTTCCAGCAAGGGTGACCATCTGAGAGAAGCCACAGGCTCTACCTGTGTGTTCAGGCTCTGTTTCCTAGGTTTTCACCCAGCCCTGTTTAATCTGTACCTCTGTCTCCCAAAACGTGTGCGCATTTACACAGGTCTGATGGTACTCCCAGGCCAAAAGTGCTGAGCACCTTGTCCAAATGCTGCGAGGACTCTACAGAATTTGGGACAAGAAAAAGGTCCTTCTTGTCAAGACCCCCCCATCCCTGAGCAGCTACTTATTACTTGCATTTCTGTTCAGTGTCCTCTCATGCTTCAGATATCTCCACCTTCTCTGACAACCTGCCCTTTGCATGCAGCCCTATAGATTCAGAGGAACTCTCAAACCCCTGCCTGCCCTTGCCACAGTGCCCAGCACGGTAAGCTCGGTCCTGAAGGCTGGCTGCCTCCCCAAGCTCCTCCTGTCCACTGTCATCGTTATTGAACATTCGTGCTAGTACCTGCCGCCCTTACACAGAGGGGCGGCTGCTTCAGCCTTGGGAGCACTCGTGCATCCCTCGCTGCGTGCGCAGAGGGATGGAGAAGGCACAGGGAGGAGACAGAAAGTTCCCCCCTCCAGTGAAGGAGACTGCTCTGCGCGCACAGCCTGTCTCCCGCCACCACCGATCCGGGGGACGCAACGCCGTAGCGGAAGGCAGCGGAACCCTCCCCTGCGGAACAGGGGCACGCGGAGGGGGTGGGGGGCGGCGGGACCCTTCCCGGGGACACACGGCCGGGGCGGGGGGCAGCCGGACCGTCCCGCCGAGCGCGGCGGGCGGCGCGGAGCTGGCGTCGGGGCCCGGTGGCGCCACCTGGCGGGCACGAGCGGACCGCCGCTGCCGGGAGCCGCGGGCAGCGCCCCGTGGGCTCCCCCGGCGGGCGAGGCAGGGCGGACGCGTTCCGGCCCTTCCGCGGGCCTGGGCTGGGATGGCGGGGCGGCTCTCACCGCAGCCAGATTGTCCCTCTGTACTCCTGATGCCGAGAGGCAGCACTAGAGTTGGGACAAGAAACACCAGAAAACACGTTGCCTTATTGTATTTCCCCCACCTCCTCCCTCTGATGATGCAAAGGAGATGCAGCCATCTCCGAGGCTGTGCACGACAGAAGAGCAGCGTGTGCACAGCAGAAGGGGATGTCTTAATTAACAGGAAAAGGAGAAACCATGGCTCCCGTGACAAATGCCGAAGGGGCTTTAACACCCAGATGTAGAAGCAAGGAAATGGATTTCCACAGCATGCAATACTATCCTTGTCTCTGCACTAGAATATGAGGAGCTAAACAAACCCTCCATCCCCACCAGCAGCAACAGCAGTGCACAGCTGGCACTTCAAATCACAGAATCAGTTGGGTTGCAAAAGACCTCTGAGATCACTGAGTCAAACACCACCAAATACGACCAAACACCACTACATGGCACTAAGTGCCATGGCCAGTTTTTTCTTAAACACCTCCAGGAATAGTGACTCCACCACCTCCCTGGGCAGTCCATTCACCCTTTGAAGTCTAATCACCCTTTCTCTGAAGAAATTCTTCCTAATGTCCAACCTAAACCTCCCCTTGTGCAGCTTAAGATTGTGTCCTTTAGACCGTTAGATCATGCTTTCCCGCATAGATAACCCTTCTTGAATACCTGTGTAACAGGTACCTTAACACAGTTTACAACTGCCCTCTATTGAGTTGTGGACACTGAGAACCAAGTGATGTCCCTGGTGGGAGGCAATGCCAGAGCTGCAGGAGGGCTGTGTGTCTGGCCACGGGTAGCAAGATCAGCATCCACCTGTTTGCATGACTGCTGCGTGCCTGGACTTTGGGGGACTTGAACCAGGATGGCTGATTGCTGCTAAATCATGCTAAAGAATTTGAGGCGAGCTGAGCCCTTCCATAGATAGTCCTGTGTTCTGCTGTTCAGTCCATTTTCTTTCTGCTCTTTTGCATGCACTCTAGAGACATAAGCGCTCTTTTCGTGCCAGACTTTCAGAGACTCTCACACAGGACCCACTCTACACATTGCGGAGTCCAAACAGAATCTCAAACCTCACTCTCCTTTTGAATGGAGGAAGCTGTATTGAGTGCCTACAGACCATCTATACAGTTTGTATCAAGTTCAGTCCAGTCCCCCCTGAGATATCTTTTCTGGTTCCAGTTGGATACTATGCCTATTTAGAAACCTGGGCTCCAATTAAGAATGACCATTTGGTTACTTCTTGTATTTTGGAGCTGGTGCAGCATTCTGACAGGGTCTTAGGTACTGAGAATGTCCTGGGGACCGATAGGGTTGCCCTGCTATCCCCCACCAGGTCAACCTGCAGTTTTCTCTGCTGGGATATTGCATCCAGGTAAAGGATGGCAGGTGTGTGCAGGAGCTGCTGGCACCACCTGTGGCTTGTTGTACCACTGGCCTCGCAGAAGAAAGGTGGGCGGGCCCAGGAGGTCTCTTTACCCTTGGGAGCCTTCTCTTCTCAGTGGACCTCCTGGGAGCTGGAGATGCTGACCTGGGGTCTGTTCTCCTTTGTCCCTTACAGCACAGTGCAAATCCGCATCTGCATCATGCTGCTGAAGCATCCTCTCCCTGTAATGAAATATTCATGCCCACCTCCAAAAGGGCTCCAGCACAGCAAATCTGTGTGTCCCTCTGCAGACAGGCAATCTGTGCTGCAGAGTGTGGCCATGGGCTTTGCTGCGAGGTCAAGCCAGATCCAGACGGCTGATCTCTGTCTTTGAGGAAATAAAACAGAGATGAAAAGAAGTAGCAAAACCCCAGGAGGTGCTTTTGAGACTTAACCCTTTCCAGGCTGGAAAGCACTGGCAGATAGTCTGCAGCAAGCAGCCTAGGCAGTGCAGGAGAGACGGGTCTAGAGAGCACCCCAAATGCTGGAGGTCCTTTCTCAGGTTGAGAAGATGGTTCCCAAGCCTGGGAGCCCTGCTTCAAACAGGCTCTACTGCTGTTGGATGTGCTGGTTTAAATCAATCTGATGCTGGAATGGCTGTGCTTCTCCTGGTTATTGAAAGCCACCTTGATTTCACTGTATTCACTCCACAGAGTGTAAGTCCTTGCTAGAGTGTCTTGCTAGAGGAGTACTCACTCTCCCCGGGGGGTGGAAGAGCATAGATCTTGGGTCTTGGGAGTTACTTCTCTTGGATTTTTAAATTTTTTCTTTTATGTTCAGGGAATTTTTGAGCCTCCTCCTCGTTTATGGTTAAGATGTCAGACAGTGAAAGTAATATATTGCATCAATTATAGGGAGAGTGCTCCACTCTAGGGAAAGTTTCTGGGCTGTGAGTGTGGGGAGATAGGACTCCCTCAGTGACCTGCATGAGCTCTGTTGTGTCGTGGGGACCTCATCTCCTTGGGTGGTTCTGGAGCAGAGTGCTATGCAGCGCAGGACAGGTGTTAAGGTGAGAACAGGATTCAGCACTCAGGTACACAGTGCAGGTGGTGCTTGAGCAGCCTGGCTGGGTTGGTGGATGCAACTGGTTCGTTCATCCCTTCCTGTTCATCCCCCTGATAATCCGATTTACATTCCCTTTTCTTCCCCTGGATCCTGCTGTTACCATGGGAACGATGTTCATAGTTGTTATTCATTGGCTTCTGGAAAAACTCCTTTTTCCCCCTTGTCTCTTTCCCCTTTTCCATCTTAGACACATGGAGCTGCCAGAGCATGGGGAAGCTTGCAAGGCTTCTGATAACTGGGATAAAGGCAGTGGTTAGAGGGAGGAAATAGGGAAATATGGCAAGACTGTTAGGTACTAGGTGAAATAATTCTGCTCATGTGGTCTTTAGCCTGGTCTTTTCTTCATCCCACACCTACGAAAGGGAGTCCTTGACATGGCGAGTCCATGAGTTTGCCTGCTTGCCTCAAGGGTGTCTTGCTTTGTCTCTGGTGGCCCGGGTGGCTTTTCCTTGTAGCTGAGAGATTTCCTGCCTGTTTCTGCAGGAAAGCTGATGTGGTGACTGCTGTGTGGTTGAGAGGCAGGCAGGAGATGCTGCTCCAGGCTCTTGACTCTCACCTTCTTTCTGTCTTTTGTTTTGTTCAGAAAACTTGTGCTTTGGCCTTGTGGATTAAGAGCATGCACAGAAAGTTGCAAACAATTACAGTGGCATATTTTAATGAATTGTCATTTGTTCACGTCTTTGCTCCTTAAGTAATTGTGCTCTGGTGATTTCCAGTACAGCATATTTACTTAAATTGGGCAAGAGGTTGCATTTGAAGGAGGAAAGGACAGTGGCAGACGGGAGGAGCAAGATTTCAGCAAGGGAACCTGTGGAGGACTACAGCTCTGGAATATAATCAAGACAAAACTGCTACGCTTTTCTTGGACATGAATTGGAGTGGGAGGTGTTTGTTACTCTCAGTGCAGTTTTCTTCATGCCCAGTTCTTCCACACAAGGTTGAATCGTTAAGCGTTGACAGTGCATCTGTTACGATTGGCTCTAGAAACCAAATGTTCTTGAAAATAAAAGAAGCATGTGCCTGCCCTTCATCTTCCCAGCCATTCAGCTCCCAGTACCATAGAGAAAAGCCACATGGAGCAGCCCACGTGCACACAGATGGCCTAAGACTGGCCATGTAAAGGGCTCCTCGATGTGAAAGGTGCAGCAGGCTGAGGAACAAGAAGTTCCCTGAGGATGACATCAGTCTTTCTTCTACTGGCAGTATAAGGCTTCAAGTAAAAATCCCACAGAAGATCTCCAAGAAGAGCTCTTTCCAGTATTTAATTTTCCTCTCCCACTTGGTGTTTTCTTTTTACAACTGCATTTCTGTCCTACCACCCATGGCAGCTACCTGGTGCGTAGAGCACGCAGTCAGCCTGCTTCCTCAGAAAGATCCTGCACCCAGCAGATAGCACTGGGATCACCAGAGATTACAAGCACTAGAAGAGGACTTCCCTGGAAAGACAGAAATACGATCTTCCTCCAAGGTCACAAACTCTGTTAATCAAAGGAAGGATAAAGAAATAGAAAGGCCAGTGCAGCCTCCCCACTTGACTCCCTTTAATTAGTAACCATCTGGTTTTGAGAAAAGCTGTCAGCCAATGTAGAGCATTTGGCAAGCTTCCTCAGCGGCTGCTCTCCTAACGTCAGTTCTTCTTGGAAATGCTTTAAGCCCCAAGATACCAAAAGGAAATGAAAAGCAAAAGAGAGGGCACAAGAGTGAAAAGGAAGAACAAGAATGCAGTATAGCCCAGCAGACAGAGTGAGACATTACCCAGTTTCACTTCTAGATCAGGGAGCAAACTAAAAACACTGCTGGCCATCCGATAGCTGGGAAACATTCCACCCAGCCAGCCACCTGGAAGGAACTTCAATACTTCAAGCACCGTATCTCAAACAAGTGATTACAAATCCCTCAACATTTTCCAGAAGTCTCGCCGCTCAACTCAGTGTTCTGTCCAAGCTCCAACTTAAACAGTGACTTTCTATCCTCCAAATTTCCTTGCCTCACTTTAATTTTTTTGTCCCAACTACTGTGCAATGGCACATAGGCTTCTGACCAGTGAGAGAAAAGCGAGCATAAAATTCCATATTAGAGCATCTGAAACCACCAGGGACCCGCACCTGATTAGCCATCTCACATGTTTCCAGAGGGGCAGATGAGTAGGTTTCAGCTGCCCTGATCTGCATGGAGCTGTGGAATATCCTCACTTGCTGTCCCAGGAGCTGCACTAGATTTGTGCTTGGCTGGAATGCCCACTGCTGATGGGGCAGCAGGAGCTCAGGAACTCTCTCACATCCATTTCTTGTCTGAGGGAGGTACGTAGGCAGGCCAGAGAGAAACACACATGGGTGATCAGGCCTGGACCACCTCTTCTTGACACTGCCAATTTACACCAAGGAACCAAATGCAAAAGGTTGTGGATACTGTTCCTCTTTGCAGTCTCCCAAAACAAAGCTTTTCCTTGACACTATGTGCTCCATTCAGAGCCATGGGGGCCTCTGTGCAAAACTTCTCTCTTTCATGCCTCTCCTCCAAAGCCTTTCTTCCTTGCTGATTAGCATTATGCAGAGTGCCCAACTGCCAATGCCAATGAGACTTCAGGAAGAAATCCTTCTATTTCTTCCCTTCAGCTCTTAATTAACATGTGAACTTTAATTACATTTCCCATTTTCATGACAAAATATGCCTTCCTCCTCCACTTGCCCCTCCCTGAGATCATTACGAGAACTCTTAATAATAATCACCATCATCTGTCTACTCTGAGAGTGAGGCAGGGGGGCACCTGCTCCATCTTCCCAAGTTACCCTATCCCACCTAGCCTCGGGTCACTCAGCCCTTGGAGACCCACATGCTCTGGTCCTGTGCCAATGGGGAGGGGCAGAAGCAGTGTTAACATGTTGGCACGACATATTGCCAGGGCTGGATAGTGCCTGAAGGCTTTGGCTGCAGTGAAAGACATTACAATTCAAAGGTGGACGCAGAAACAAAGTCAGTTTGGGGAGGTATTGGGGATTCTCTTGTTTTCACAAGTAAGAATGGGCCACCCTCCTGCTGAAGCTATATCCTCCCTGTCTATACAAAGCACACAGCAAACGCTGCTAGGGAGCTTTGCAGTAACTGTCAGCTGGCTCACAGATCGAGGCAGTAAAAAACCAGGAAAAGTTGCTAATAGACCTCCCCACTCTCACTGATTCAGCCACTAGAAAAGCAATCACCTTAGT
The DNA here is from genome assembly GCA_013399875.1 of Gymnorhina tibicen. Lineage (NCBI taxonomy): Eukaryota > Metazoa > Chordata > Aves > Passeriformes > Artamidae > Gymnorhina > Gymnorhina tibicen. Next base: position 7,772 of record VXAZ01000607.1, read on the forward strand.
AAATCACAAAGCATCCATTTTCTGGCAGAAAGTGAACACTGAGGAGGACTCAGTCCCCACCCGCCTTGATGGGAGCAGGCAAGAAGCAGATGTATGGACCTGGTGCAGTCAGGTTTTCACTAAACTCAGGCATTTGTCTGAACGTAACTCAAACCACTACCACTCTCCTCACAATCTGGGAACCTCATTCAGATGCAATCCGTCACAGTGGGGAGACCAAGTCCTACACTACATCAAACTTGTGTTTGCAAACTCAAACTCAGAATCAGCTCTCAGACTGACTATTTTATCTGAATGTGCAAAATTCACCAGGCTGCTGGTGGTTTTGTCCATTTACAGAGATCTGGAAAATGATCCAACTATGGAAAATGAGGTTTTCCAGAGTTGTTACTTGACCCCTCAGGCTTTCAGTGCTCCTTGATGACAATCTCTATCCCTCCCAGAAGCAAACAGTAAGGTAATACGGAACTGAATACCAAACTATGCAATGTTTGCAGACAGACAGAAGACAGAGAGCTGTCCACCTCTTCCATTGCCAAGTTCCGAAGAATTGGCAATACCTCACAGAGCAGGCATGACATCAGGCTCCTGGGACAGAGACAGTAAGGGCAGCATCGAGGAGACCACAACACAATAAAAATACACAAATGACTGTAAGTATGGCCCAGACGCACTCCACAAGGCAAAGACTGCATGATCCAAATGTACAGCTACGTGCATCATGCATAACTTGAACAGAAAGAAGAGCTTCCTGCAGAGCTCCATGCAAGGGCATGGAAGCTCCAAGCATGCCATGAGCATAGACGGTGTGACCACTGCTTGCAGAAAACCCTATTCCTCCTCAGAAGTGTGGCAGGAGGGAGACAATGTCCCTTTAAATGTGACTAAAGTGTTGTCAATGGATCTGCCATGGTAGAGGAGTTAATCCCCCCCCCCAGCCCCTCTCAGCCACTGTGATGGGATAATTAGATGCGAGGGCTCAGCACAGATGATGCTCCAGTTGCTTAGCAACTAATGGTTTCCATAGAAACAGCAAAGCACAGCCTTCGGAGCAGCAAGCGAGCAGTGCAGCAGGGCAGGGAAAGATGCCTTAAACTCCTGCACTGATCCTCTCCTCCGGAATCATTCAGAGGCCTAGAGGTATTAGGGGAATGAGAAGGGGGTGCCTTAAAGATACAATATCCCTGTTTCAAGCAGCAGTGTTAAGAGAATGTTTTTTATCAGACTAAACCTTCACTGATATTGTCCTCCTAATCTCAGTGACTCTCAACTAGCAGGATGAGCAGGGCTGAATCACAGAAAGTGGTCTTACACGGAGGTTTAAGCCCCAACACGTGGGTCATCCTGTTGTAAGCAGCAGAGTATGATTCCAGCACCAATTCTTGCACCGGGGATCCAAGAGGGAAGCACACAGAAACACACAAAAGTATTTGCATTTTCAACACTGTCACATAAGCAGCCTTATACAGGCATCCAGCCTGGCCCTGAACCATTAGGCAAAGGAGGTTTCCTCTTGGTTTTGCAGCTTCACAATATATACAAAAGTGACTATAAAGCATGGAGAGTTTCACCAGAATAATAGTGATCAGATTAATTAACTTTTACTCAAGACTGTCATCTGGTACTTCCTCTAACGTGACCAATTCCTACTGCTTTAATATCCTACTGCTCCCCGCACTGAGTCAGCATACCAGTGTTTCTGAGAATCACAGCCACGACCTGTAGCACCTGCACTAAATACCATGCATGTGCTGTGCAGCTGCACTGCTGCAAGGCACGATCCTGTCATCTTGTAAGCTGAGCAGAGACAAGCTCTGTTTGTATTTTGCTAAGAGAGCTCTGGGACACTGAGATGGGGTTGTAGATTCAGTATGATGTAATCTGCACCAGGCCAGGGATGGGCTGTATCACTGCCTGCTTGCAAATGACAGCTCTATGTGTTAAAGCTTTGCAAACCCTCAAGTCCTGATGGCACAGAAGGAAGTCAAGAAACTCACATTGCAAAAACAAGCCCTGCTTTCCTCTCCTCTCTATCCAGCCTCACACTTGTGACATGATCCCTTTCAGAGAGGGCAAGCAGCCTGTGCCTTGGGCACTGGCTGAGGCACCCAAACTCACTGCTTTTCTCCTCCCTACCTGGCAGGAGACTGGCAGCATGCACTCCACTCTGGCATGTGCCCTCTGGAATGGAGAACAGGGCAGACCCCTCCGTCCCTGGGGCAGTAGCTGTGCCAGAAGGTAGCACGTACTGCTGGTAACAGGCAGCCAGGCTGGACTCTGGAACCCCTGCGTATGTTAGTCAAAGCCACCGAGTCCCAGACACTGTGGTTCCTTCCCCCTGTCGCTGCAGTGTTACCTTACCCTACCCACAAACCTGGGGGCTGCCGGTTGCAACACCCAGGAGGGATGGAGCACCCCACTGGACAACCTGCTCAGATGGCCAATTTAGCCACAAGCCAGGTCTCCTTCCTGGAGTCCTGTCCTGATCCACCCAGCGCTTCAGGAAGGTACCAGAGAAGAGACACCAAAAAAGTTGTGGGCCATTTCAGACTCTGTCCCCTAAGGCTTTCAAAGTGGAAAATCAAAGGGAAATACTGTGCTTTGTTCCATGGGGGAGCAGCAGGAAAGGTGAGCAGCAATGAGCCTGGCGGAACCGGTCGCTTCAGTCGTCTGCTAGCTCACCTTTGAAGTGGTTTTAAAAATCAGGGAGGAGGGGCAGATATGAGTTCAGCTCTTTTACTGCAACTTCACAGAATTTGAGGACGTGGGGGGTAAGAGGCCACCTTTCCCCCCACCAGAAAAATAGTGTATCCATTCAGAGAGAAGAGAATACAGCTAATAACACAGGCTGCGATGCTCATCAAATACATCTGTGGTGTTTTCACATCCTGAGGAGGCTATGAACAGCTACAATGACAGCAGCACCTACCTGTGGTACCATCAAAGACACAATAGGCATTCGCAGGAATAACTGGGCACCCTGACACAGCCCCCAGTCCTGTGCCAATGGAGCAAGTATCTCTCACCAGTCACAGCCTTATCTCTGTCTCGTGTTCCCTATCATCGAGCCTGCTCGTACTTTCCCTGCTGCCTCTCTTTAACAGAAAGGATGGTTTCTAACCCCAGCCCACGCAAATCCTGGGAGCTCTGTCTGTATTACACAGCAGCAGCTATTTACTGCAGCACAAGGAACTGAAGCAGTGCCAACAGAGCAGGAGTGGCCTGGTGCGATGATAAGCGAGGCATCTACTGCCCTGAACTAGGAAGAGGGGAAAAAGGACCACTTACTTAACTGGAAATTAATCTCTGTTCTATTACAGGGGAGAAAAAGTATATAAACCCCACAGTTGCTTGGCATGGCCAGTATCCTCAAGGGTCCCCACCAAATCCACTGAGCTTGCTTCCAAACAAATGCCATTGGCTGGGCAAAGCCCAAACAAGAGATGATACCCTTGATACTCTCATGTTGCCACAGACAAGCAGATGTCACTCTGTACAAATTCAAAGCTTTCAGGGGCTGAGGAATACCAGAGCCATCAAGCCAGACTCGAGTAACAACTCTGAATTGGAAGCCAAGTTATAGAGGAGCCCTATCTTCACGGGAGCTTGCACCTAACATTTTTCAAAAACAGGGGCAAATACGGTGTCTCTGGCTTGCTAGAAGACCCCAAAGAGCACATTCACATGAAGCCATCAGCCTGGCTGAAGGCATATACCTGCACCTTACATGCACACACAAAAGTCAGACACCCTGAGAAGCGATTGAGCACACTCATAGTTAAGTCTCAAATCTTAAATGTTTTTTCTCATGATTTGCAAACAAGTTTTAATCTGAAGTGCCAGGAGATGGGAATCAGCAAAGAACAAGAACTGCACTTGATCCCAACCTACCACCTTACAAAACTTCTCTGTAGTAACTGTGGTTACAAGTGTGCAGGACTAGGCAAGACATGTTTTCAGTTAAACTATCCCATCAATTGGCTTCTGTGCAGTTAACACTCACCTGAAAAGAGCTAGCTTTGAAGAATCCAGATGTCCTGAGCCAAGGCATGTCCAGCTTGTCACATCTCTATGTTTTCAGCTTCCTTCATTATGCAGACAGAAATGCTGGGTACTTTGGCCTTCTGCATGTGACAGCAGGTTCTCTTCTATCTTCTATTCCACCTTCTGAAGCTAGAGGGAGGCCAAAAAATGGCATGGCTTTAGGATACAGGCATGAGCTCCTGGATAAACCATAAGGAACTGGCAGATTGGCAGATTTACACTCAATTTGCCCCAAATTGGCTCTATCAGTCTGATCAAGACCTCTTTCCCTGGGAATGCAAGGGCGACAAGGCAGAGCTCAGAGGTTACATGCTTTCATGCAGAATACACAGCATGCAAACCAATGGGATTAGGATTCAGCAACTAAATAGCCAAAGGCAAAATTAAGGCCTTTTAGCCTTTTCCTGTACTTCAGGGAAAGGTTTGGGTTTACAAACACATATATTTAAAACATTTAAGCTGAAAACCAACATTTCTGTTTCCAGTCTTGCTAGCTTCATTGAACAGACCAGGATTCAGACCAGAGGATTCATTTCCTTCTTTACCTGTGTGTGTTATGGCAGCACCTCAAATCTCTACCAGTAAGAAGTAAACAGTACCAAATGGGGGAATGCTTTCCATTGCTGCAGCAGAGGCAGGAAATGCTAGCAAGCTCTTTTCACACTTTTTTTTTTGAGGATGGTCTAAGTACAACTGTTCAGGGCTTCTCTAGGTGGAGCACTGTATCATATTATGTTATATCTCATCCCTCCCCTTCCCTAGTGTTACTTACCGCTTCCAAACACCAGTACAGCCTTCTCTGAGGACACAGAAACCTGGGGAAAGATGTGAGAAAGAAAACTGATCACCTGCAGCCTGTTTCTGCTACCAGCCCTAAAAGTTCTGCAGATGCTTTTCACCTCCTTTATTGCTCTGTAATTAGCTTTTGCTGGAGAGCACCCACCGAACTCCAGGGGTACTGATTCCAAACAAGCTACAGGTGAATTCAGTCACTCCCTGCAAAATGCCAGCTCACACGGCCTCTGGTGGCCAATCCACAGGCTCTGGTTATCTTCCTCCAGCACTGCCAGGCTGCTCTTCTCAGGGCAGCTGCTGGGAAGCAGCACAGAGAACAGTGTCTTCCCGTGGACAAGTACATCATCCAAATATTCTTCTGTCTTTTATTCACACTGGTGCCTCACACGTTGCTCCACAAGTCTTTCAAAAGCCATGCCTGGCTGAAAATCAAGCAAGCCAAGAGACTGCATCTGCAGGCAAGGTCTAGCTATTGCAGGACTTCTTTTACCCCCACAAAATACTCACATTGTTCTGAGATTATTAACATAACTGCATTCAGTCTAGCACTCTTGAGTGAGTTTATTTCTGAAGTACCACAGTTACGTGGGTAAGTGAAGTGTCTATGTGAAGGTGCGCATAGATAATCATAGGCTTAGTGGGTTACCATGCCTCAATTGATGCATACACCACTGTGTGAGAGTTTGACTCCAGGCAGGAAGGGAAAAGCAACTTTGAGGTGTGACAGGTCAAGTGATATGTGGTAAATTATTAAACTATAGTAGCCAGGTTGTTTGCAATACATCCCAAGTTAAATACCAAACTCCAGCCTCAGGAAGGGAAGAGGGCTTTGACTGGGGCATGCACAGAGTTTTTGAGGAAAGCAGCCAACCGCGTAGGTCCTGCTTGTACCCGAGGACCGTAACAGGGACAATGTCGTTTCCACTAATGACTGAACTTTGTTGCACAAGGTGGAAAAACTGTGTGACTGTAGTCTTTTGCATATAGCAAAAGCAAAATCATACTGGTTGATATTTGTGGATTGCCTAACAAGAACTAAGCAAACCTTGATACAGTACAAACTACCACACTATTGAAGAGGCAAAACTGAGCATCTCAGATCCTCTGGGAAGAAGGTTTTCTTTTCAAGAAAAGATTGGGCTGCTGTTCGACTTATTTTTCAATGTCTCATCTCAGAAGACGCAAAGGGTGAGGACAGCGACAGCAAAAAGTGCAGGAACATTTGGCCCCAAGTCTGGCAGAGCAAACCTGCTGTGGGAAAAAGCACCTTCTCCTTTTCTTTCATCATACAGAAAAAAACCTGAATAACTCAAAGCCAAACCTTTGATGCAAGGGTCAAAGAATTCACATTTAAGCTGAGATTCTCCCAACACCATGGCACTAGCATTATGGTGCAATCTTTTCAAGCAATTGCCAAAAGCAGCCTCTTTCTGTTCATCTCCTTGCTCAGACGAGCAACAACTCCCTGATGTACTCCTCCACTACGAGTATAACCTGCATTCTCCTACAAAAGGCTCAACATATGTAAAGTCTGAAATTTAATTCCTGCTGGTACTAAGCCAAGGCTTGGATTTTGTTTTGTAGCTGCTCTGTTTCCATCCCATCACCTATCTCCCCTGTGCGCGAGCAGAAGAGTGATGGCGAGTGGGTGAATAGGATGAGTATGTATCACAAATATCCACTCAATAACACAAACCAGGCCAGTACACAGTCACCACTACACTGGGTCTAGGAGATGACACCATGCCACCTAGAGATACCCCCAACCAGCAGGGATGGGTCACCAGACCAGCTGAGAAACCGTTCTAATGAAACCAACCTAGTGAGACAAATAAGATAGGCTACACTAACCACAAAGCCCTCGTCTCAGTGCTGCTTTGCTCAGCAATACAAGACCTGCAGCTTAACGTGGATAATAACTGAGGCAGCAGCACCAGTACCCAAGCAGTTGTTATGGCCCAAGTAACAGTTGCAACTTTCTCTCTCTTTCTCTCTCTCTGTTTTGCAGGTCTCATAAGATCTCTGTTTGGTCTATGATTCCTTTCCATTCCTGTACCCTGTATATTCGAACCAAGCCTATTTTCTCAGGTGCTGCCACAGGCAGCGCTCTAAGAACTGGATGTGGAAATTATGAGCATCATTACGTAAGGACTCAGATTTAGAAGGGGTGAGGAGAAAGATGAACAATCTAATTTCCATCAGTAAGGCAAGTTTTTGTCCAGCTACACACATCTCACGTTGCATGTATTTTGACATGTGGCATCTGCTACAACTTTAACACAACATCCTCCACACAAGCTTTGCTTCTTGCAATGCTCCTGCAGTGCAGAGGATTAAGCTGCAGGTCCATCTGTTCCCTGACTAAGGGTCTCAACCCACAGGTTAGAGGTTGAGCAGAGGAACATATTAGCTGTTTGAGTGAGAGGAGCCCTTACCACACAAGCGCTATTCTAAGCTGTGAAATACGGCTTTTACATTCCCAGCTGTAAAACCAGCGGGCAAGGATCCACATGACTGGGCTGAGACAGCTACTTTCACCTGCAAGCCCAGGAGAGCATAGAAGAACAGAACGTTAAAAGTGATGTGACTATGTCTAAATGCACATCCACTAGAATGGTAGCTTTTCTGACAAACCACCATACAGGGCAGATCTGTGTAGTCAATATCACCTGAGTCACTGTAGCAGTCACAGAATCAATTAGGTTGGAAAAGACCCCTGAGATCGTTGAGTCCAACCTAGGACCAAAGACTACCATGTCGACTAGACCATGGCACTCAGTGCCACGTCCAGTCTTTCCTTAAACACCGCCAGGGATGGACTCCACCACCTCCCTGGGCAGCCCATTCCAGTATCTAATCACCCTTTTCCTGAATAAATTCTTCCTAATGTCCAACCTAAACCTCCCCTGGTGCACCTTAAGACTATGTCTTCTTGTCTCATCCCTGATTGCCTGGGAGAAGAGACCGACCCCCACCTGGCTCCAACCTCATTTCAGGTAGTTGTAGAGAGTGATAAGCTAACCCCTGAGCCTCCTCTTCTCCAGGCTAAACAATCCCGGCTCCCTCAGCCGTTCCTCGTAGGACACGCGCTCCAGACCCTTCACCATCTTCGTTGCCCTTCTCTGGATATGAGACGCATGTCAGAGAGATACAGACGGCTGTCAGTCCCACACCTGACCGCGCAGGGAATCGGTCAGTCCGAGCGCGCCAGTTTGTGGGGCCTGTCTACACTGGGTGGCAGCACTGAGACGCCCGGGATGCTCAGCTCGGAGGGGCCGGGTCTCGCCGTCGCGCCTGCGCTCCGCGGCTCGGGCGCCATGGCCGTGCACTACTGCGGGCTGTGCCGTCGCAGCGCCTTCACGGGCCGCCGGCACCTGTACAGCGCGGGGCATCGCCGGCGGCTGCGGGAGACGCTGGCCCAGCTGCAGGAGGCGACGGCGGCGGCGCGGGCGGCGGCGACCGTGGCCGATGTGGCCGCGGCCGTGCGGCGCTACGACCCAGCGGAGCACGATGGGCGCGTGTGGTGCCCGTGCTGCGGGCGCGGCGTGCGGCGGGACAGGCGGTGCGGCGGGCTGGCGCTGCTGCAAGCCGGGCTGCTGCGGCACTTGGCCGGGTGCGTGGGCAGGGACGGGGGGGGGTGGGGGCGATGCTGCCCCAGGCCAGGCTGCTGCGGCACTTGGCTGGGTGCTGACGGTGTCACGGTGTCCCGCAGGCCCGAGCACCGCCGGCAGACGGCGCGGTTCTGGCGGGAGAACCGGGCGGAGGCGGCGCTGCGGGAGCGGTGCCTGGTGCCGACCGAGGAGTACGAGCGCTTCGCGCAGGCTCTAGAGCGGGCGCTGGCCGAGCACCAGCGGCGGGAGGAGGAGCGCATCCTCCAGGTACACTCGGTCACCTCCCCGCATCGGCATCGGCCCGGCCTCCGCTGGCCCCGCCTCACCGCTCTCTCCCCGTAGATGGCGGCCGACATCCGGGAGGCCGAGCGCCGGCAGCGAGAGACGGTGCAGGCTGCGCTCCAGGTCGGTGAGCTGTATCCTGCCCTGGCTGCACCTTAGCGGGGACCGGGCACTGCTCTGCGCACCCCCACCGGCACCCGGGTGCGCGGCTCGGGAGGGGCTAGGGGCGGCTGGGTGGGGGGGCTGTGCTCAGTACCAGAAATATTGTTCCTTTTTCCTGAATCGCACTCAGCTTCAAACAGAGCCAGAACTTTGTGCAGGACCTTATGTCTGCAGGCCCGCCCCAGGACCTGAACGGTGAGCACCACTTTCCTTAGCAGTGGCTGATGCATCCCTGCTCAAAGCACCCAGCAAGCGGGCAGTTTGACACTGTCATTACCAGGATCTTGCAAATCTTTTGCAAACTTTTTGTCTGCACTACAGAGTAAGCGCTGGCCTCTTGTTTCAGGGACAGCCCTTGTGCTGCAGAACAGCCTGGCCCGAGCGGAATGCAGACAGGACCTGATTTAGCCTGGATGGAATCAGGCCAGGTTCTGACCTTCATTGGCCACCAGGTAGGGGTGACTGGCTAGCGAGTGTGACTTCGATTCAACTGCAAGTCACCTATAGCACACATCACAAAGCAGAACAAGGGGTGGTCTCCATCACAAAAAAAACAGCTTTGTGGATTTGGGCAAGCAGCTAGCCCAGTTTCAGTTACCCAGGTTTAACTTTCATTAAGCAAACGTTCTTTTAATATGCTGTGAAAAAAACCCCACCAACCATTCTTTTAAAGAAAAGTAGAGAAGAGCTTTCTTCTGCTTTTTTGTAATAGAACTTGATTCTGGAAAGGAATGAAGACAATGCTCTTCTCTGAGCATTAACTTCTTTAAAAGTTCAGAGGTACTCTTAAACATAAGATTCTCACAAGCATTTTATGTTCCTGTTAACAGGAAACAGAAGGAAAAGGAAATGTCCACACAGGTAAGTGCACCTGCATCATGACTCACTGGGTTGCTACCTCGTGGCTTGCAAATGTCACAGGGATAACTCAAAGCAGTTTTGAAGCAGTTGCAGCATAACCAGGAGGTGCTCACTCTTTTGGCAATATTTGACATACTAGAGGAGAAGAAAACGCTTCAGCATCATAAAAACTGTTGATGCTGCTGCTGTGGGGAGTGTATGATTTGGGGTGTGATCTGCCATGGCCTTAGTTGAGGAAGCCAGCTCCTTTTTCTCAGAACACTCAAGAGTTCACTTTGTCACTTGCTTGGTAGGGCGAGCAGCAGAGAGGGGGAAGAGGGGACACTTTTTTCCTGTCACAGTTTAGGATAATGTCAGTGGCTAAGTAAGTATTCCCTGTCACTTCTAGGAGCAAAACCTCCATGGCTAACAGAGGAAGATGGAAGTAAACAACAAATCGGACCTTCCTATGAGGAATTTCTCAAACACAGTGAGCAGCTTGCACACCTTTTAGTTAACCTTACATTCACTTTACCAGGCTAGAAAACCAAAAACAATTTGAAAAACTTTTGCTGAAAAAAGTATTAGGCTTTTGAGCAACGTGGTCTAGGGGAAAGTGTCCCCATCCATGGTACAGGGCATTGCAGCAACGTGATCCTCAAGTTCCCTTCCAACCCAAACCACTCTACAATTGTATTTTTTTTTTTTTTTCAGAGGAGAAGCAAAAGCTGAAAAAGCTCCCAGTGGAGCGAGTTGGTGCCAACTTTGACCATACTTCTCAGACAAGTGACAGCTGGCTCCCTTCCTTTGGGCGTGTATGGAACCACGGCAGGAGGTGGCAGTCCCGGTGAGCTTCAGGGCAGCACAGATGGATGCCAGGGGGGAAGAGTCCGTGGCTTCTGTCCATGCAAGCTATTCATGCAGCAGGCTTTCAGGTAGCAGCAAGCATAAGGAGACATCCTACCATACGAGTTACACCACACAATGCTTAATCCAGGCAGAGTATCATTCTTGTCCTGCAGCAGCACACACATGGCTTGCGAGGTGAGGCATGCTCATGGCTGTAAAGGCTGTACACATGAAGGCATCTGCCTCATTTTGCTTGGTTCACCTTTCAGACCTGCATACTGTCCCACTGGCACCTTTTAATGTGCCAGAACTCTGTCAGCTAGCTGGAGCTACCACTCAGAGGTAACAAAAGTATTGAGGGAGCCTCCATGCTAAAACACTATGCACAGCACTTTCTTACTTTTTCGAGGGGAGTGTTCATTATCTCTGTCTAAAGGCTACAGCAGTTTGACTTCTGTGCTCTCTTTCAGGCATCAGTTTAGAACTGAATCAGGGGAAAAGAAGAAAAAAAGATGATCAGATGAGGAACACCGGACACCCAGCTCTGCTGTGGAAAGGCTGACTGTAGGTAGCTGCACTTTTGTTGCTGACTGCCCTGTAAGGACACACAGTGTCCATCTGAGCATCACATCTAAAGCCACACAAAGTCAGGTCCTGCCAGCAAGGACAGGCTCCTGCGGATGCCATATCTTCACTATCAGAAAGCCTACTCTATACAGCGATTGCAGTGACCTATGCTGACATGGAACATGCCATTAAAGAATTTTCAGAGAAATAAACTTTTTTTCAAATGCCTCTGTGTTTGTAGACCAACTGAAAGTCGTTTCAAATGCAGGGCCCACCCTGCAGGCAACTAATGTCAGGTGCCTGATATTTTCATTCAAATTTATATTGCTTTCTTTCATTCTAACGTTCATCCTTTACATGGTCTAACATCGCTAGCTGCTGTAGGTGATGCAGAAGTTTCTTCCCTTTTAGCAACACGTTTGTAACACTAATAAAGGCAAAAACTGGCTGGTAGAAGACAACAGCCATGACCTCTACCAGAATTCACTATCAATAATGCATCAGTAATGAAACATACACATTCTTGAAAAAGCAAGAAAAATTATAATCAGTAATTTTATTGTGTGCATTACATATGACACATTGTTGACGAAGTCACTGGAGAACCTGCAAAGCAAGAAGTCCCCAATCAGAAAACCAGATCAAAGCAGGCTAGCACAAAGCAAACAGTTTGAGAGTTTTGTTCCAGCAGGAACACTTGGCCATGGTACCCTGTGAGAGCAGGGAGACAAGTGCCCATTTGCCCCACAGCAGGGGAACAAATGATGCTTTCCCCATCCAATGGGCACAGGGACAGAATCAGAAATTGCTCTTTAATTCTGGAGAAGCGATGTTTCCAGCAACGTTCCCCCAGGAAGTTGCTCAGGATGCGAGCAAAATACTTTTGGAGCACGTCTGGAAGAACACCCCACGACAGCCATGTGGAAGTTGCCCATTACACATTGCACAGCTGTCCATCAGCTCCTGACAGCACAACTCAGCTCCTCAGCACCCGGTCTCACCTCACTATGCATCCTCCCCTGCAGCAGGCGCATCTCCACCTTTCGTGTTTCGGGTATAGATCACTTGGGCCCGGTGCTTGGACACCAGTTTGATCAACCCTGTGAAAAAACAAAATTACGTCAGTGTGCACGTACTGACGGATGCCAGGGATGCTGAGGTCCCTCCTAGAGAGGCAGGGCACCGTACAAGAGGAAATACTAGGGTGTAGCAGCTCATGCAAGTCTTTCGTTCCCATCTGGCTGCAGTTACATCACAGCCCATCCTTCTGGCAACATTTTTCTTAGTACAGCAATGCCTCTACGTAGCAGAACTGCTGCTCCATACTTTGGAGCACTTCTGAAATGCAAGCTAAGGCAGTGGCTCCCCCAAAACAATTTACACGTGGAGCACTTCAGATGCTGCAGGAAAGCTGCTGGGCAAGCAACGAAAACCAAACAGCCAATTCAAGCAGCTTTCTGGTTTTTTCCAGTTTTGAGTGTTCACCTTTGCTGAGCAGCTCCTGGAGGGCAGCCCGAGCCAGGGAGCCTCGAATCTTCAGCCTTTCTGAGACAACTGCAGGTGTGATGAGCTTGTAGTTGGGCACTTCTTTGCACAGTTTGTCGTAGGTAGCCTTGTCAAACAGGACAAGGTTGTTCAACTTGTCTCTCACTTTCCCCTTGGACCACTTCTACTTGAAAAGAGAGAATAAACATTGCCCCCTAAGCCATCTTGTAAGCAAGAACAAAAGATCGAACTAAAGGATGCCCTGAGAACTGCACCATCAAATGTCTCCGTATCGCATCCAAAACTAAAGGACTAATGAGATGCACGAAATCGCCTTTGTAAATGAACGTGTTGCAGATAATACCTGCAGTATCTAAAAATAAAAGGACTAAGGCCTTCTGTTACTCGGACTGAACACTATTATGTACAACTTGCTGGCAGATGAAGAGCTGGCTCCTCTAACAAGACGCCCGCCCCGCCTTCACGCCGCTCTCGGAGTCCGGCCACGCTGCACACGCGCCGGGCCCGGGGATCCCGCCGCCCCCCGAGCCCTCAGCCCCGCCGGCTCCCACCTTCTTCTTGGCTTTGCCGCCGGATTTGTTGACCGGGTCCTTGTCCTTCTTGGCGGACTTGCCCGCGTCCTTTTTCTTCTTGTCGTCTTTGGGCGGCTGCGAGAGAGTGAGAAGGATAGGGGGTGAGCGGCGAGGCGCGGGGCCGCCCTCCCCGAGCACCCCGGGGTTCTCGCCCCGCTCAGGGAGCCGCCAGCGTCTCCCGAGGGGCCCGGCCCGGCTCGCCGCCCGCCCCCAGGCCCGGCCCCGCTCACCATGATGCGGCCGCGACTGCTCCGCAAGATGTCGGCGAGAAAGGAAGAGCCTGGCGTGGGGCGGGGGCGGGCCCCGGGCGGGCGTGACGTCACTGCCGGGGCGGGCGCGGTGGCGCTGTCGGGACGGACGGGTGGTGTTGCCGCCGGGGCTCTGCGCTATGGCGATTTTCAGCGTCTACGTGGTCAACAAGGCGGGCGGCCTCATCTACCAGCTGGACCACTACGCGCCCCGCGCCGACACCGAGAAGACGTTCAGCTTTCCGCTCGATCTCGTCCTACGCCCGCACGACGAGCGTGTCGTCGTCGCCTTCGGGCAGCGGGACGGCATCCGCGGTGCGACGGGTGGGAAAGGCCGGGCGGGTCAGGCCGGGCCGGGCGAGGCTGGGCTTATTGACTGACTGACTGACTGACTGACTGACAGACAGACTGACTGACTGACGCCGCCGCGTTGTCCCCGCAGTGGGTCACGCCGTGCTCGCCATCAACGGCGCCGAGGTCAACGGCCGCTTCACGGCGGACGGGAAGGACGTGCTGGAGTTCCTGGGTAACCCCGCCAACTACCCGGTGTCCATCCGCTTTGGCCGCCACCGGCTCTCCTCCAACGAGAAGCTTATGCTGGCCTCCATGTTCCACTCGTGAGTCAGGGTGGGCCGTGACGGGACGGGGGTGGTACGGGCAGGGGTGGTGAGGGGCGCTGAGGGGCCTGTCCCCACAGGCTGTTCGCCATCGGGTCACAGCTGTCACCTGAAGTTGGGAGCTCCGGGATCGAGATGCTGGAGACCGACACCTTCAAGTTGCACTGCTTCCAGACACTGACAGGTACCATCATCGGGCCCTAAGCACCCGGCACTGCTCTGCTTTGCCAGGGCTGTCTCTGTGCTCGGCCTTCCTTATGCTCCTGGCATTATGGCTCCAGGGATCAAATTCATGGTTCTTGCTGACCCAAGGCAGACAGGGATAGACGCTCTTCTCCGCAAAATCTATGAGATTTACTCAGACTTCGCTCTGAAGAATCCTTTCTACTCCCTGGAGATGCCAATAAGGTAAGGAGAAGCCCACTTTTAGTAACCTGGCTGCAACCCCTCACCGCTTTCTTACACAGAGGCAAATGCAGACAGTCCTTAAGTAGCAAACCTGACTGAGGGAAGGGGAAGCAAGCCACAGCACACTGCTGCAGAGAGAGGACACAGACCAGGGCTGGTTCTGCTGGGGAGGTGGGAGGTGCACTTCCTTGACACAAACCCTGCCATCCTACTGTCTCTTCAGGTCCATACAAGAAGCTTTAATCTTAATTGAGGACCAAGTCAGACCTCGACAGCAGTCATGTTGCTGTGTCATAACTTCCTGAATCTCTCCTTGAAGGATACAGAGCCAAATGATGTAGAGATCCTTTGTTAGCTTTGTTAACTCACTTCTTTAGGTAAAAGTCATCCCTTTTGCTTTTCTGACTGTTTCAGGTGCGAGTTGTTTGATCAGAACTTGAAGCTTGCTCTGGAGGTGGCAGAGAAAGCCGGACCCTTCGGGCCTGGATCATAGACAAAGTCTCGCCTGTTGCACAGATTAATTCGTCTGAAGAGCGGGACCTCCTCTCTCTTCCCTGCCTGGCCTCTCACAAAGCTCCCCTCTCCACAGCAGAGACTGCACGTCCCCAAAACATGCTTCAGCATCTCCCAAAATACCGGTTTATCCCCTTTGTTGTGAAACTTACCTTAAACAGGCTCCTTAGCACTGTTTACATTGAGCCACAGGGCCTTATTTTCCCGTTGCAGCTCCACTGCACTTGGGTGAAGGAGAAGGTGCAGGTCTGTGGCCTTAGCACAGTCAGTGCTTTTCTTTCCTGTCATAAATGTACATACATATTTTTCCTGTATAGCTCTAACTTACGGTCTTGCAGAGGGTTTCTGTATAGAAGAAATAAGTGTTTATTAATGAGGCAAATGGCTGTTTGCTTTCTGTGGGCAGGGACATTTGTGCCAGTGGCACCTCAAGAGGATAAGTGGGTTTGGGTGGTTTTGCTTGCACCACTCTCCATAAGACAACCAGGGCCCTTGTGACACTGCTCCATTTTTATTTCACATAGAGAAGAGGATCATGTAATTAAGTACAAAATGTAATTCACTTCCATTTTTTTAATTAAGGCTAGCTAACTACTCTTGCAACCAAGGTATTCAGCAAAGTACCCGCATGCAGGTTCTTTACGAGTTGAACTTGCCTCTTTCAGGACCCTAAAGCAGTAAATCCTTTTGGGAAAAAACAAGAATATTCAACAAAATCCTGGTTAAAAACCTGAGTCTACTTATTGCAGGGTGCTGGGCCTGACTGCTAAGGCTGTCAGTGATGGCTCTGCTAAGGCTGACTCAGAGGCAGCCCAAGCCCCTGCCTGCAGCCATGAGAGACACAACTCTTGACCAAAACCACCCCAGTCTTCACACCTTGTACTGAAAAAATACAAGCCAATGCTAGAAATGTGGGTTATCATGAAACCCAGCTGCAGAAATTGTGGGTTGGTGGTGGCTGCTGTTGCAATTCCTTCTGCTGGGATAGCTTTCCTGGCTGATTTGCAGAGCGCTGGCTATGAGCTGCCTTGGCAGCAGCTACCTCCCTTGCAAATCATTAACACTGCACACAGACATTGCACCACGTGGGATCAGTTCACTAGAAGGAGCTTCTCTAAATGCCATGAATTCCCAGAGAACATGCCTATTTCTAAATGCTGCAGAGAGCCCTGCTGCAGCATGTCCTGCTGTTCCACTTGTCCACAGCAACATACTCCCTCATTCCTAGCAACTAACCCCAGGTACAGCTAAAGCCTTCCTGCTGTCAAAGCAGGCCAGACGTCACCATTCCCTGCTCCGCTGCTGTCGTGTGGCTGAGCACACACAGAGCTCATGGCCAAAGTGACCTGGGACAGCCGTGCTTATGACAGCTGGATGGGACAGACACAGGCAGCAAAGGCTCAGTTCAGGGCCCCTGAGCAGTGAAGCTGAACTGATTAATGTCTCAGTTAATGGCTGAGACAAACAATAACGACAAAACTAGAGGTAAGTGGACCTGAAGCCAGTCATTTCAGACCACTTGTAGTGGGGAAGCTCAGGCTGCAGAGCCTGCTTGCTTCACTAACAGTGCTGTGAGGAAGAGGTACAGTAAAATCATTGCAAATGTAAACTAGGTGAATTAATCACATCTCGAGGGAAAAAGTGATCAGTAGCAGGAACCTTGTGCCCTCTGGAACCTGACACTGGATGAGAAGTTGAGACATTTTTATCTAGGTTGCAGCAATAGGTAAACTCACTCCTAGGCCAGTTAAACAAAAACGAGCATCATTCACGTCAGCGTGGGAACATCCTTTCCACCAAGCAGCTTATCCTCAGTCAGCCTTCCTGGAAATCCGGCCCATCTTGGTGCGGATGTTTCGTAGGAAGAAGAAAGCCACCGTGCCAACGATACAGGTGACTTCAGCTACCCAGAAGGCTGTAGCCCAGCTGTAGTGCTTGGCAATTGTACTGAAAGGCAGTCCAGCCAGGAAGCCCCCAACTGTAACGAAAAACAAACAGAAAGCTAACAACACTCGTGTGCTCCCGTATTATCTACCAATACCTGGTTTTGCACATATAAACATTCCTCACGCCTGGTTTGAACTTAAAGCACAATGCGAAACCTGTCGGGCACAGCAGGAAGCACCCCTGAGGCTTCCAGCTCCATTCCCTCTCCTTAGGTGGCTTCCCACAACCAGTAACGTGGCACACAGGGGCTAGACCATGCTTCATCGAGAACGCGCACGGGTTTTGTTTGTTTTTGGGGAAATGGGTATTACTTACCGTTGGCCATGAGGGCCACTATGGCATGGGAGGTGCCGCACAGGTTGGCAGGGGCACTTTCGTTGGCTATGACCCCAAACAGGGCAATCGGCCCATACGAGGAGAATCCAAACACAGCTCCCAGAGTCAGAATCCACAGCTGTCAAAGTTAAAATCGGAAAGAGGATCTGTGAATCTCGCCACTGTCAGTTAGCAATTGTTGACAATTCTCAGATTCTATACACAGGACCAGGGAGTTTTGACATTTTCAGGATGACACCAGCTCCCCGGCCTGCAGCCAGAAGAGCTCAAGCCTGTAGAGACCTCACATCCACAAAGCCCAGCTGCATCTCCACCATTCTGTCTTGCTGGCCAGTGCAAGCTCTCCTCCCTCCCACAGTTCCGCCCCCCACACCATGTAACACATCCTGTGCTAATTTGCAAGAAACAGAACATCAGAGAGAGAAGGGCAATGAGCCCGTGAAATCACAGGAAAGAACTGTGAATCAGGTTGCTTTCATAAACAATCCTGGAGCTACCACCTGAAAGCTTTTCTCAGTTTAGATGCATGGGACTGATCAGGGCATGTTTATTTGGGAGACACCTCTCTCTGATAACCTCTATGTTACTAAACTGAGAAACCGAAAAATAAAAAAAAGCCAAAAAACCAAAAAAACCACACCCCCACCCCCCTGAAAAAAAAAACCACCAAAAAACCCAAAAGTCTGAAATTCAGTGTTAGCTTATGCTCTAAGAAACCTATCTGGCCCAAAATGATCAGTCTCTTGTTTGCACAACAAAGAATAAGTACACCTTAATAATTACCTCCACATTACAGCATGCTTTTAGAACTGCAAACACCATTTCAAAAAGCCCAGAAGGAAATAAGTGCCATCTTATTTTCCAGATGTGAAACAGAAATGAGTTAGGAAAACACTTGCCAGAAACTAAGTAAGAGTGCATCTGCCAGAGCAGAATCATTCTTTCTGATCTCACCCACAAGCCCCCTTAGGTGGCTATATTTTACCTGATGAACAGAAGTCCTCAGAACCTTCTGTATAAAACTTAAAAGCTACATAGTTAGACTTTTTGAAGTCAGTTAGTGTACTCAAATTATTATAAGAAAAAGTTTCTTTTACCAAACTTACAGTAATCTCTTCTCAATGCCCTGGTTCTAAGTTCTGAGGTGCTAACCAACCTCTCAGGATAGGAGTAAGGCAGACCAGGGAAAGAAGAAACAGGCAGAGGGAGAAAAAATGCAAGCAGAAACCTCATGTTCTTTTAGGCCTGTAAGATCAGCTAGAGGTTGCAAGGCTACAGTCCAGAAGTGGTTTTCCTGAAGAAGAAGAAAAAAATGAAAGGAGAAAAGAAGTTTTATTTATTTAGCAATCATGAGGGCAGATGCAAATCACGTCTAATGCAAACCTGGGAAGGCAGGCTGCCTGCAACAACAGGACAGCAGGAGCAACCCAAGCCAGGCTAAGTCAGTGCTTCTCCCTAGTGCAAACAAGAAAACCCTTGGGGAATGGTGAAGAAAACCATCATGCTCCCTGTCATCAAACCTCCCCATTCCAGAGCTATCCTTATAACTGATGGCCAGCTGCTGCACGTGAATTACCTTGGGAGAGTCACTTGTGACTGTGACCCGAAAGAGAAACATGGACACACACATCCCAGCCATCATGGAAAGCAGCAGCGCATGCCGAGGATTCCCGTAGCTTGACAGACCCACCTGTGACACAAGGAAGGAAAGCTGAGCGTCAGAAACTGGAGGAACTTCCTTTTATACTTGTCGTGACTAACGCCATCCACAGCCCAGTCAGAAACATGGATGGCACATCAACAGAACATCTGTTGGCACACCTTGTTAGTGTGGTTTAAGGGCTGCCCACAGTCAAACTGTGCTAAAGAAAAGCTCTTAGTGATGAATGATACTTCCGTTATCAACCACTTCCACCCTGAATTTGGCTCTAGATCCCACTGCTGGATTTTAATGTGGGGCTTTTTTCCAGCCAGAAGACAACTATCAGCAAACAGTTCTTCAACACGAAAATCTGGAGACCACAGTAAAGCAAACAAATTAAACGGATTAAGTATCTCAAACATGACAGGCATATTGCAACCCCTAACATCAGCACATCTATTCCCCAGCACCTTCTGAAGTGTTTGGCAGCTGTGCCCATGCACATGGCAGAACTGAGTATGGGCTGGTTTCTCTGCTGTGCTCACAGGGACAGCACCCTGCCTGAGCACCCTAGTGAAGCAGCTCAGATTGCCACTGTGTTACCTGCCCAGCATGCCCGAGGGTGCACATGACTTACTTTTGCTACTGCTCTATCAGAAAGGTATCCAGCAGCAATGCTTCCCACCAGGCCCCCAATCTCCAAGGCACTCATGTAGGAACTGCCTAGAACACAGATGAAGCAAAGAACGGCCCATCGGATTTGGTCAAAACAGAAAAGCTGCTGTGGGCTCCAGACCAGCCCCACTGCTATAAGCTCACAGAGCACTTGAGCAGCTCTGCTGGACACAACCCTCTGGCTCATCCCTGTTCAGGAATGCCTGTCTGCCAGTCCCAGGAAGGTTCCTGGCACTGGGGTGCTTGGTGCGTGTAGTAACTCCATTACTGATTTATTTCAAAACCTATGTGTACCTAGCAGACAACTAGGAGGTGGGCAAACAAGTCCCTCAGGTGGAAGGGCCTCTACCCAGGCGAATTCTGGGCAACACCTCCCAGACTGCAGCCCCAGAGCTTAACAATGCAGTTTTGCATCTTACCCACAAGCATGGACTGTCCCCTCTCCTGGATCAGGAAGAGCTGTCCCCAATCAGTACAGCACGTTTTCACTCCAAAAACGACCAGGTAGCCTGTTGAGAGCACCCAAAGGTATGGGGAGAGCAGCAGCTCTGTCAAGGTGCTGTTGTCGCTGGAGGAACCTGTAGGAAGGTTGGGAAGAGTGTTACCACAGCCCAAACCACACCAACCAGCGGCCCAGCAGACAGATCTGCAGGCAGGATCCAAGCATGAGAACATCCCCACACAGGGAGGTATTCACAGCTGCTGAATGGTAGTGAATGGCTCTACCTCCCCCTTGTTCTAGTGATTTCAGAATCTCTTCTGTCATTTTATCCCACATTCATTAAAGATTTGAAAAGAATAATCAAAACACTACTCCCGGTAATTTTCTGTGTTGCAGTTGCCAATAAACCCTTCACACAGCTTGTTAGAAAAATTACCTCCAGATTCTTTGGGAGCGTTTTTTAAGCTGTGCCTGTGAAAGCCACTGCACAGACCTAAACAAAGATGCTGACTTTCAGATTCTACCTTGACTTTTGCATCAGTCTTCCAGGAACACCAACAGACTTGCTCTCCCCAGAGAATGCTCTGGGGAAATAATATTCTTTCCTTATGCAAAGAGGTCAAGTCTGGCAGCAGAGGCAGCATGGGACAGCATGGAACATAGGCTGAGTTTCCGCTGGCCTTTAAAATCCTATTGAAAACCTGTGTTGCAATTCTCATCTACATGTTCTGCTTTCAGAGAAGCAACACACTCAGTGGTCTGAACAAACATTTACTAACTAGATATCCTATGCTAGAACAGAAACACTGAGCAGAGTCCATCGTGAGCCAGGGGTCAAGAGAGCTTAAGGTGGGTGAGGGGAGAACTGCCTGTCTGCTGCCAAAGCGGAGGAGCAGAAGGTCAGGCTTAAGGAAGCATTCCCTGCTTTTGTAGTTTTTCTCTCTCCACCACCCCAACAAAACTGCATTCACAATCTGAGCACACAAGGCTCCAAGAAAACAGGGATGCTGGTAGCAGGAAGACATGACATATATGGGGAAAGCCAGTCATGAGCATCTCAGCAACACACAGGTGGCTGCTGGCAGGCTAAGGAGCAAGGCTAACAGAGGGCTGACAGCAGGCTTTCCCCCTGCTCTGTCACAGTCTCAGGAATCCCTACATCAGCCCCTTCCCACAAGATCACAGTGGGCCTTGGTTTATACCATTTCTACCTTCAATTACCAGAATAAAGCTGCCAAAATCAACCCCTTACCACATGCCTGCCAAGCTGTGATTTCAGAAACTGGGAAGGATGGGGGTGTTGGTATGCTGAGAACGACACACCTGTACTAGAATACAGACAGAAGGCACCGCACCTTCTCCTGCAGCTGCCTGCTTGCATCTAAGTCACATGCTCACCTTTCTTCCCTTTCTTGGCTCCTTGTTCAATGTTGGGCAGCCCAACATCCGACGGCTCGTTTTTAATCAGGACAAGGCAAACAAAAGAGACAACCACGCAGGTGAAGCCAGAGAAGGACAAAGTCTGGCGCCAATCGTAGTTCATAGACACGAGAGCAGCGACAATGGGGCCTAAGCCTCCAGCCAAGTTCATGCTTGTAGACAGGATTGCCCACCAAGTCCCAAACTGGGAAGGCTCAAACCACTGTGCAACAACAAGACAAACAGCGTGAGGTGTAAGAGAGTGACAGCACACCTGAAAACCCTCCCTTGAGGCCCATGACGTGGGGCTGGGGCAATTCAGACACAGAACTCCAAAAGCAGGTAGAGGGAGCACCCCCCCTTTGCTACTTTAGTCATGCAGGGAACTCCAAATGTTACTCAAGTGTCAATCATAAGAGCTTGACAGATGCTTACACTGTGAGCCAGCTCAAAGTTATTTCCATTTACAGACCGTGAAACTGAGACGTGGGACAGGAGAGGCAAGTTTAAGAGCACACGGTTCTGCGTACTCACTTGCTAGGAACAGCGTCCTCCTGGAGAGGTCTGCTGGCTCAGGAACTTGGATGGATACGCAGAGAGTCACAGGGTAACTTTAGGACTCCCTGTTGTATTAAGTATCAGACATGATGGGCTCCGCATTGCAATGAGCACTCGGAGCTAGAACCACTTGGGTGGTTCTTGTCAGCAGGAAAATGTCTGAGATCTACATTCACGAACATCTTCAGAAAACACTATGGCTGATATTTCTGTTATTTGGGCCCTTCTTTTCTGTGCATTCAACTGTCCTGGACAGCCCTCTCCTCGTCAGTTAGGGGAGGCTAGGTGCCTCGCAGAAGGGCAATGAAGTTGTTTTTCTCTTCCCCACCCCGCCCCACAAGTAGATGCAGTACATTCATTCCTTCTGTCCTAGGGAGAAATCAATCTGTTCTTTTAGACTGTCACAAACCCCGAGTACATACAGCTTAGAGACTCATTTCACGCTGTTCCTCCATCTTACCCAGTTTTCTACCTGAACCACCTGTGACTTGGAATTCCCGAGTTGCCCAAGCGTGCAGATGAACTGTGCTCACTGCTCCCTGACCCACACCAAATGCTGACCTGCAGCAGCAGAGACAAGCAGTCCTGTGTGTCCAACGCCTAAAATACTTAATTCCAACAAAGTCCGTCTCTACAGGGTAGAGCTCTGATACCAGGAGATGTTACTCACCAAACTGAGCTAGACTCAAGGCACACAGGGGCAAGGGCTACAGACTGAATCTTTGCTAGAATAAGCAGATCCCCGTGCACAAAAACTTGTTCCACAGGCAGCAGAATGCAGATAGTGCTCTAGACCTCCTTGGCTGGAAGGGAGTGGGAAAAGCTGCAAGTCCCTCTGGATTCTGAGCAAGCATGGTCTGCACGGCCCTGATGCCAGGACAGGTCAAGAGAGCAGTGGCAAGTTCCCCCACCTTTCCCAGCACTCACCTTCCGCAGGATCTTCCCGCAGGGCGGCCAGCCCAGCCCCTGGGCCAGGCCGTTGAGGAACCAGAGCCCGGCGAAGGCCATGACGGTGGAGCTCCAGGAGAAGACCACGTTGACCAAGCCCACCACGAGGAGGCCGGAGGAGAAGAGCCAGCGGGCGCTCATCTGGTCCGAAAGGACGCCGCTGATGAACTTGCTGATGGCGTAGGCTGCAGACTGGCTGCTGGTGATAAGACCTGCGGCGGGCAGAGCCCGGGGGTGCCTCAGCCCGCGGCACGGCCACCTCCGGGCCGGCAGGGCGGCGGGGCCCGGGACCGACACTCACCCAGGTCGTCCTTCCCCAGCGGCACCTCGGCCATGACGGCGGGCATGACGAACGAGAAGGTTTTACGGTTGAAGTAATACAGCGTGTACCCCACGAACATGGCCGCGAAGATCACAGCCCGGTACCGCCCGTACCCGCCGGCCGCCATCGCGCCGCGCTCCCCGCGGGGCCGCACCGGTCCGGACCGCACCGGACGGACGGGCACGGACCCGGCCCCGCCCCGCCCCGCGGAAGTCCCGCCCCGGCACCGCCCGCAGCTCCCGGCACACACAGCACCGCTTTGCACAGCCCGTCAGGAAGTGTAATGTTTATTTTTGGTTGAAGAGGCCAGAATGGAGAACAATGTCAGATGCACATTCGCAGCCATCGGACCCCACTCATGTGTGTGGCAGCAGCAGGGACGGTCCGAGGAGGCAGGAGGTCACGGCCAGGGATGGGGAAGGTCACACGATCAAGTCGGTCCGAGTGCACAAAACACAGAGGAAGGAGGGCAGTTGCCATTAGACTTTCCAGGTTGGGTTGTTTGATCCGTATCACTGTCCTTGTGACTGACTACAGGATGTGCCAACACGGCCGATCTTTCCCTCTCCTCTGCATTCAATGTTGCCTCTTCTGAACTTTTAAAACTTTTAAACAGAATCTTTTTGTCAAGTCTCACTTCATAGTTTTTGGACTCTGCTACAGAGCACAGACAGTTTTAACAAACAGCCTATGGAAAACAGACACAGCCATATCTCAAAGCACAGATCTGCACATCTGCCTTCCCAATTCTGTTCCACCTTCCCATGAATCCAAATATTAATACACCTCCCACCAGCTGAAATCTCACATTTGCTCTAAGTCAGGGCCTCATACGCAAAGACAACAGCACTTCAGGTCTATATCCTTCTGCAGTCATCTTCACAAGAGGTGGGACACAGAGTTTATGTTCCAAGTTACTTCCTAAACCTTAAGATGTTTCTTTACTGCTTTCTCCCCACAGGAAAGTCACTTTGGTGACTTCTGCACTGAAACAGAGACAATTCTTGGTGGGCACTCTGCCACACGTAATAAAAGAAAAACAAAAACCAATTCACTAAGTTAGTAGAGGCAAAATCCGCAGAAAGAACAAAAAAAAAAATTTACATCTCTATCCCATTGTGTTGTCAGACTCTTGTTGTGTTCCATTCACATCATGACTAACCAGGTCCGTAAGAAAAACAAGAAAGTAACTATGAAATAAATAGATGCTGACACTCGTGGGATTTCAGGGTGTTACAATTCATCATTTTTCCTGCTTTCTCCTCCAGCTTCTGCCTTCTCTTTTTTGGACCCTGTGTAATGAAGCAAACTCAGTTTCACACTGCAGTGGTTTTCAAAGTGTGCAAAGCAGCACTGAGAGTCTCCGACATTCGCAAAATTTGCCACAAAGCTTGCAGTCCATGGTACAGAGGTTTTGGAGGTTGATACTCAGCTCCATGGAGCTGAAGACATGAACTCTCTGCCCCTGTTAACAGTGCTGCCCTAGCAGCAGGAGGGGCACAGCAGCTCTCAAGCAGAGCCAGTCTCACAGCCATGGGACTGGCTGCAAACTGCAGGGACGGGGGCACAAAGCAGCAGCGGTGCGTAAGAATTGCACTCTGAACAACAAAAACATAGGAACGGCAAGAAACCAAAATTTGTCTTCCTGTTTGCAGAAGCATAGTTAATTCTGCAAACCAGAATTACTTGGGGTTTGAAAAAATTCAGGGGTTCTACCATCCTACTACCTCTTACAGCTAAAAATCTGCAAAGGAGCCCCCAGACACCTTGCACTTGCAGCTCCCAAGTTCCAGATCGTTAGCAAAACATTTACCCACCGGAGTCTGATCCAGGCTTATCATCTATTGTTGCTTTCTCAGTTGTAGGAGGTTCCTTGGCTGGATCAATATCCTCTGGTTTGTCTATGTTTAAAGCAGAAAGAAACAAAAGTCAAGGGAGAACACACAGGAGACAAGGTGCAAAGAGATTAGGTGACAGTGAGATTAAAACCAGCCAGCTGTGGTGCCTCAGCAGGACTGTAATAGTTAGCTCTCACAGCAGATCACTGTACAACACTCAGAGAAGCACCACAAAACTGCTCTGTTTTCCCCTCTGAGTGCCAGGCTTTATGTCCCCAGAAGCCCTGGAGACTGACTGGTTGCACAGGCAGGTGACCTTTGGAGCTGTGACTATGAGAAGGATCCCTTGCTCAGACCAGAGGAACCAGCAGGAATGCTGACAAACAGCACTCCAGATTTAAAAGGACCAGGGCACTTGGGACCTGAGGAACTTAGAAAGTTAAAAAAACTGTAAGTCCTAGTGCCCCAAGAGATTTTTTACTCCTGTGGTCCATCTAGGCCACAAACATTTCTAATCAACAATTCATTCTACTCATTGATCTAGGCCAGGGCCTTGAGTATTTGGCTCTGCACACTGAAGTGCAGTCAATGGCTTATCTTTCCTAGAAGTCAACCAGCCAGCAAGACAGCTACTGACTATCCTGGGAAATGTATAAATAATTCCTGTTCCTTTACAAAAAACCCTAACAAATGGTGGGGGGGGAAAAGGACACTGCAAAACATAGATTTTCCCAGCTGTCTTTGAAAATTAAGAGCGAACTCAATCTCACAGTTAACTATTGTCCTCCCTTCTTTAGCTCCCTTTCAATCAAGAGAAACACCATGTCTTACATGTGGCAATTATATAATAGGGAGTTACATACATGCTCCCAGCCTGCTACTTACCTTCTTGTTTCCCCTCCGTGGGAGGGATAGTATTCTCAGTCTCAGGGGCTGCTGTAGTATTCTTGCCTGAGTCAGTTTTTGTGGCGTTCTTCTCCCTTTTGGGTTTGGGTTTTGCAAACTTGGCTTTATTCAGGAGATACTGCACTTCCCTGTCCAGGGCTGCTATCTTGAACTCTATATCTTTAGAGAGCAGCACAGGTTTCTCAGTAGGAGTGAGCTTGTTCTGTTCAGCCAGCGTCTCATTTTTCCAAATCTGTGGGACGCAAGGGAAGAGGTGCTTTTGGAATGCTTCTGGGTTCCAGGAACTGCTGTATATCACAGTATCTCAAAGTCACTGCCCCTGGCTATTCTGCTTTACCCAGGACAGCTCTCCTCTGTGCTACATTTCCACCAGCCTCTCAGTTACCCAGACATAGGACAAAGAGAAACAAAACCCAGCGCCTGCCTTAAAAAACCCAGTGCAGTCACGATCACTGGACTCCGCCCCCACCCCAGAGACAATTCCACATGCAACCACAGGAACCACTACTCCCCCCAGACACGACGGGGTCAGGCTGGGCATTAGCAAACACTGAAGCACACAAAAGGTTTGCTGGTGGCATGAAAACAAAACAGGCACAATCTACTCCATGACCTTGAGTGAAAGTATAGAGCAGGAAACATAACCCAAACTGCCACCCCACCCTCCCCCAGCATGACTCCATCCTTTAGTACCGTTGTTTCATTGATGGCTTTTTCCAGTGTACTCAGTTCCACTTCTGTGAATATCTGGTCAGACTCTGGAATCATTCGGGCTCCCCTTGTAGATAAGAAAGCTTATTTTTGTTAAGCCAAGCAGACTGCACCTTGGCAACTCTGTGGTTACAGCTCCAGTAATACAAAACCATCACAACCACCACGCTGGATCCTTCCTGCCCCCCATTTTGGACAGAGCTCATGTGCGCCTGTTCACAGGTACTGCAGAACAGGACACCAGGGAGCAGGGTCCTGCTCGCCTTTTCTCAGGAAATGCCACTGGCTTTCCGACCACATTCGCTCTGGTCTCATTCTGCTGGCAGCTCCTACATGACCAGCTGCATGACATTCCTTCCCAAAAGCTTGCCCTTACCTGAGGAAGATGGTGGAGTGATTGAGTAGACTTTCCAGAGCAGCCAGGCGTTCTGGCCACTTTCTCCTTTCCTCAACACGGAAGAAAAGGTTCCTACAAAGCTTTTTCAGCTCTGAAAGCTTATCTTTCAGCTCCTGAAAATGGGGGAGGAGAGAAAGGAGGCAGTTAGTTTGACCACTGTCTAACACTGGCAACCTCAGAAGTTATAACTGCATTTGTTGTTCACCCTATCAAATACACCATTCCAGCGCAGTAAAAAGAGCCACATGACTAAGCTTTCAGCGGAATCAACAGGTTCCTGCTGAAGCTCTTGCAGAAACATCCATGGCTGGAACAACTTCTCATTTTGTTCTGTGCATAATGCACTGAGTAAACTCTCAAGAACCAGATTTTACAAAGGTTCTGTCAGCCTCTGTGGTCATTTCCATGTCAGTGACAGCTGACTGGTATCCCGACTGCACGCAGCAATACCTTTGTTGCGGCTGCATAGCCCTCCTCCTCCATCCAACTGGAAGCCTCACTAAGCTTTTTGGAAATTTCTTCTCTCTGCTCCTCTGTTGAGACAAACTGATACTCCTCTTGGTAAAGCTTGTCCTAAAAAATCAGAGCGAGCACTCTGGTCAAACACCACTGAGCCTGGAAGCATGAAACAACCAGAGCACTCATTTGCAACTGGGCTGGGGTGCTGCCTGCACCCTCCCAAATCTGAGTTCTGCTCCTAGCATTGCCAGGAGCATAATGGTAATACATCAGGTATAGATACACCCACATCCCATGATAGTAATGCTGCAACAGTCGTTATTTCACACACACTTAACACTAGTTGCTTCTTCTGCACAACAGTTCCTGAGAAGCTGTAGCTTCTTTACAGTCTGGGGGCAATTGTTCAATGTGTTAGACATGCTGAAGGGAAGGCTCATTTTGTATTGAGGAAACATGGGCCAGGGAAGCCTAACAGCATTAGAAAAAGTGACTGAAAGACAAACCCTGGGCTCTTCAAATCAGCTTCCTCCAGCTCAAACAACTCCCCTGCACTCAGATCAGCCAAAAGCTGTGCAAAACACTTCTACTGCTCTCCTGGAATTCTCATTTCTTTATATCCCTCTCTTACCTGGGTCTCAAAGATGAACGACTCCAAGCTGTTCGCCGATTTTTCTCTTTCCTGTTTCTCTAGATCTCTGATCGTCAAGTCTTGGAGTCTAAAAGGCAAAGAGAACAGAAATCAAAGGTAGCAAGTGCCTTTGGTTGAGCAGTACATCACACACACCATCTTCTGAGGTCAGCAGTGCTCTATGGGAGCCATCAGCATTCCAAAGCAATTCACTTTCTTTATCTAGTGTTCTAACTTAGCAGAGCCATTTCAAACCTACTTTTTCATTGAGCTCTTCAGTTCATCTTCCACCAGGTCAGGCACATCGTTTACATCCAGCTCCATGGTGATCTCATGGACAAGCTTCTGCTTCTTGGGTGCTTTGATCTTCTCTTCTTCTGTTTTGGTAGCTGTGCGGTCACTGGAACTTTTGGATGGTTCTTCCTCTTTTGCAGTTTCTCTATTTTCTTTGGGACCCTGTAACACAAAGTACGTTCTCAAGCAAGGGAACAGATCTTCAGATTCTGCAACTTTTTTTAAAGGCAGGGCACTTCAGAGAAGGGAGAATTTCACTGAGGAAATGCCGTTTCTTAGGTACTAAAACCAGTCCCATTCCTTCAGTCTGATGCTCACCTGAGGCTCTAATTTCTCGCCTTCTTCCTTTCCCTGTGACTCTACTTTTGGAGAGGCAGTTTCTGCTTGACCTGAAGACTGCTGTTTCTCTTGTCCCTGCTCTTCGCCGGCATCTACAGTACTGCTTTTCTGGTCTTGTTTCTCCCCCTGCTCTTCTTTACCTGTTTCTGCTAGGCTCTCTTCCTCTTCCTGGTCATCACAAGCAAGTAAAGGGGAAAGCAAAACAGTGTTTTAAATGCAGAAACTCCATGCAATGTTTCACAGAACAGGTAATTCTACATAATTGCCACAGCAAGACAAAAGGGCTTCCTTCGTGTAGCAGTCACCCTGGGGCTCACCTGAACTGAGTCTGTCAGGTTCTCTCCGGTCTCTGGTGTAGGGCCACCACCCCCAAACAGGCTTGAGATGGTGTTTCCAAGTTCTGTTGATGGGAGACAAAAAATTCAGAATGTTACGTATCCAGAAGAAGAAAGTCATCTGCAGCTGTCAGTCCTTCCCCTCACAACCACAACAATCACCAAGGGGCTCCCCTTGGTGGTGTAGGTGAGCTTCACACACTCCAGACTCATCCTTCTCCAACCTCCCTCCACGTCCTTGTGTGCACAGACAGCCACATATACAGTCAGACTATGTAACTTCCACACCCCAAACCCAAAGAAACACGACGCTTGTAGTTATCTCAGGTAACAAACAGTCAGTATGAATATCTCAAAGTTCAGCGTTTACTTGTCAGTGTTGACTCCTCCTCCAGCTTGTCTTCCACCAAAGTCTCAAACACAGATTCCACCTTGGAAATAGAAGCTCAGGATTAGTTTTAAGCAGGGACCAGAGGGAGGGACAGAATTGAAAAATACGTCGGCTGACAACCACCCCAGTAGGTGGTGCTTACCCGGTCAAGACTCAGTACACCACTGTCATCCATGTTGAAGTGTGCCTTGATGCCTTTGGATTCATAGTCCGAGTGCTTCTTGAAACTGTCCCCAACTCCCTTCAGCCTCACAGTAGTGAGATTGAGAGAACCAAAAACTCTGATGACACAGAGACAAAAGCAGAGAGAGAACTCAGGATAATAGTGCTGCAGAACAGCCAATCCCTGCTCATGCTCATGCTGGCGGCGATGGGCAATTGCAAAAAGCAGGAACTGGCAGGGCTCGGTTTGCTAAAGGACACGCAGCTCGGAGAACAGATGTGCCAGTGCCAGTCAGACACACTGGCAATACATTTCCAGCCAGGCAAGTTGCATTGCCACAGAGCTGCCGGCTCGGGTGCTGGGTTCGACTCACCGCAGGTCATCCTGGTTCAGGAATGTCAGATCTCCATAGTTGACATAGAACTCAAAGTCATCCGTGTAGCGGTTGAAGGTGATTACTTTGCGCTGGGGATAGGGTGCCATGCGCTGGAACAAAATCCTCTTGTTATGCTTCAAACTCCTGGATTTATCATCCTCCTCAACTTCACGAGTAAACTCCACCTGCATCACAAAGAGAAAATAAGACTCAGCAACTGCAAACTGTGGCATCTTACATCAGCAGTGTTTGGCTGCTCTGCCTCATGCAAAAGTTGGGGGGCAGGCAAATATTCCTCAACTAATATTTGTATATGCCTGGCTCCTTGGACACCACATTTCTGTTACACAGAAGACTTCCTTCTGCTTTCTTTATTAGATTGGAAGATCTAATAAAAGATCTCTGCAGAAAGATCTCCAGAGCTTCCACACTCAAAGGAAGCCAACAGGTTCCAACCTGGATCGTTTCTCCCAGCACAGCCCTGTACCCTGCACAAGAGAAGGAAAGCCAAAGGTTACCTGGATAGGAAACACAGCAGCATCCCGAACAATGAAGGGCTTCACCTTAAAGGCTTTGCTCAGAGCAGCCGCCTGGTAGACTGCACCCATAGCAGCAGCCTCATCGGCATTGATATTCTTGCCCAGCTCTTCTCTACAAAGGGAAAAGCAACAGACATGAAGTTTGCAGCCTCTCCGTAAACAGCAGCTTGTCAATGGGAGACCGACTAGAAGGGGGCCTCACATACTCACTTGCCCACAGCTTTCAGCAAAACCTCCTGCACTTTGGGGACCCGTGTGGCACCGCCAACTAGAATCACCTGGTCAATTCCATCCTAGGGATTGGAAACAGTCACCTTGTCTTAAGAAAGCAATTTTGGAAAGCTAAGTCCCGGGCTTCCTTATGCTCCTTCCCCAGTCACCATGTGCTGACATGGTGCTCTGAGAACACCCACACTACACCCTGCTGTCCCTGTGCAGGCCAGCACCCAACAGATCTCAGACAGACATCAGCCGTGCCAACAGTGAGGCACCTGGGCTCAGGCCTGTCAAACAGTGACAATGTGACCGTGGCTTCAAGCCACCTGAAACATGGGGCTTGATTCAAAATTAGACAAACTATAGTTCAATGCCAGAGGAGACAGTGACCCCAAGAGCCAGCTGGACCAGAACAGACAGAAATCCAGACTCGAAGAGGTAACTCAGTGTCTTGCATTGAATATCAGAGCCCAAAGCTGCTCGAGAGAGTCATGGCACCCTGGAAAGTGAGCATTTAACCCTGCAGTGACTCCCTCCAAAGGACTGCCTCAGGTTTGGTCCAACTGCAGCCCACAACAGGGCTCCCTTTAGGGAGTGTGCAAAGGAGAAGCCCGAACACCAATAATTCTGTTTTCAGACTCATTCAGTTAAAACTTCAGGAGTGAGACCAAAACCAGTATCCAAGACAAAAGGAGGACAGATCATTATTTCAAACCTATAGCCCAAGAGTAAAGTGTTTTAAGAGAAAGAAGCCCCTCCTCCAAGTCCTTAATTTCTGGTGGATAGTGCAGGGGAAGTGTGACACACTCCTGCTTGACACTGCAGCAGGCAAACTCTCTGTAGCATCAACATCACTGTCACAACAGCAGGCATCTACCTCCCAGCAGTCCTGATAACACAACCACTGATGCCTCAATCATGATGTGACAGCAGCTCCACACACAGAAGCTTCGAGCTTGGTAATGCATTTTCTTAAACACACCATGTTCATCTCTGCGCTACTCAGAGCCTGCTGCACGGGTCCTGGGACGCGCTTGAACAAGTCAGAGCACAAATCCTCAAATTCTTGTCTTGAGACCTTGGCTTTGAAGTCTATGTCATCCAGTAGTCCCTCAATCTGTCCAGAAAAAAAAAAAAAAAACAGCCAGAATGAAATTAATTGTGGAGCATCCTCCAAGCAAAATCTTTGCCCAGTGTGCAAAAAGTTCTGGCTTTTGTAACACACAACAGACCTGACCACACTCATCTGAACCCTACCATTGCTAAGGTGAAGAGAGGATGGAACATGGGTGTAACGAACAGCTTCTCTCAGTGAAAGCTTATTTAACATACTTGACACGAATAACTCTTCTTCAATCCACTCAATCACCGGTGCTACCAAGCGGGCACAAGCTGAGAGGGAGCGATGCTCCTCAGCAGACCTGCGCTGCAGAGGGACAGTGTTCCCTTACACCAGTCCTCAACCCACCCCACACTTAGCCCAAAAAAAGCAGGAACCCCCAGCAGAAGGTCAGACCTGTGCCACGTGGTCGGCATTCGCACTCAGCACAGTTTTCAGGCGGTTGGCCTCCTTCAGCAGCTTGGCCATGGCCCGAGGATTCTTCCGGACATCTTTTGAAGGGTGCTGCTCATTAAAGAGTTTTGCCAAGTAGTCCCGGAGACGAAGCTCCATCTCTAAACCTCCAAGAGTACGATCAAACCTGAGCAGAAGAATGAACAGAGGTGTAATAACCGAAACCAAATTGAAATACAAACAAATGTCATGCATTATTTCACAAATACGCAGAGCAGCAAGTGGTCAAAAGTAGCTGCAGTATTATCAGCTGTGATGACTGTGAAAGAACAACGGCTGTCCCCAAAATAAGACATTATAATGAAAGAAAGAAAGATAGAAGAAGAGATTCATCACCACAACAGCCTTTCAACAGGCAATTTCATTACATTTGAGGTAAATGCCGTATTGCCAAGCATGTCAAACAGGTGAGAAGCCAAAGGACAACGGTATCAGGTCCCAGGTATTTTCTTAAAAACAGCAATATAAATGCTTTGGAGTTAAAATTGCAGGGC
The DNA here is from genome assembly GCA_013399875.1 of Gymnorhina tibicen. Classification (NCBI taxonomy): domain Eukaryota; kingdom Metazoa; phylum Chordata; class Aves; order Passeriformes; family Artamidae; genus Gymnorhina; species Gymnorhina tibicen. The sequence goes on from VXAZ01000607.1 coordinate 40,737, forward strand.
TGGGTATGCACAGCACCCCCCCTTTTATTTGGCAATGCATTAACTACACTGCATTTTCATTCCTCTCTAGAAGTATATTCCTCTTTTTCAAACTGACACACTCTATATAGGTTACATGAAACAGAATAGGCTTACATGGCTTGAGGCTATCAAAAAACAAGCCTAAAGCAAACTAAGTACACTGGTTCCCTCCTGGGCTCCTGGAAGTTCTCAGTTACCTTCTGCACAAGAGAGCAACACCAAAATTATTCCCAACTGGAGCCTTCTCACTCTGAATGTTTCCCCCTCAGCCATCCAAATTACTGTACTGAAGCCTCACTGCAAAATTCTACATGACGAAGAGACTGTGAAACAAATGGTTTCTTTCCTGAGACCTGCGGGGTTTGTGCAACTCGTGTGGAATTCTTACCCGATGCCCTGGATCTGCAATTGAGGTTGGGTTCCCGAGTCCTTAGTTTTCACTGTCTGATACGTAACAATAGTACAAATGGTGCTTCCTGCTCCCATGTCGTAAAACATGATATTCTGAAAAGAAAAGCTGGAACAGTGAAGCAGAAACACCTGGATATCCCCCACGAATAAGGAAAGAACCCTCTCAGCGTGATACAGGCCACAACTATTCACTCCCTGGACTGACTTTATACCCTAAGAGCAGGACTCATACTTTGACCAAACACAGGAGATGTTCAGGGTCACATCTGACAGAAGGAGACAGAAAACTTCTCATCTATTTCATAGTTCAAAACCCAAAGTTTTGCTCTTTCTTCAGCCTCAGGAAAATCAAGCGCCTCTGAGTCGGTGTTCCAATACTTCAAGTAATTGCTGCTGTTATTTCCCCCAGTTGATGGGCAAGGAACAAATACAGGTTTACAAAATGGGAACTCCCAGCACCTGCCCTCACTCCAGAAACTTTCAGGCTTCAACACATGCACACAGAGTTTAATTTCTTTGTCTTGTTGATGAACACATGAAAACAGAGGAGACTGGTTGACCAGCAGAGTCCACTTTAAGTTCTTTGGATTTTTTTCTGCAGCACTTTCTCCCCTGCTTGCAGGCGACTTGGCAGGACTCCCCGCATCTCCCAAACGCACCTACCTGTGCTGTGGCATTGATGTCTTTCCTCCTAAAAACCCCATAGTTCAACGCTACAGCCGTGTTGTCGTTGATCAGCTGCAGCACCTTGAGGTCAGCCATGCGGGCAGCATGCAGAACTGCTCTCCTCTCCGCTTGGTTGAAGTAGGCAGGAACTGTGATCACTGCATCTTTGATGGGCTGCTCTGAAACAGTTGCAGGGAACTCTGCATCAGTGTAAGCCACATGCAAAGTCTTGTTGAGATGGAGTGACAGCAGCAAACCCATAGGACCCAAGGTGAAGGCTTGTACAGAATGTAATCCTGCAGCAGCAGCCAGCATCCCTAGGGACGAATATCTGTATCCTGCTGAAACCAAGCAGACCTGGCAGATTCGCACAAAGCCACAAGTCTACTGACCTCTCTTTCACATATCAGGATACTCTCAGATGCTCAGGGTAGCCTTCCATTTCAACAAATACTATATTCATGGAGCCTTACATTGTCACTGGATCATATTCACTCTCCAGTAAAAAGTCTTTGGGCTGGCTGTACTGTCACTGACCACATGACAAAGCCTCCTAGTAATTTATCCAGTTTTCATTACCGTGGTATTTCATTAGCAACACAGCACGAAATATGCATGACAGCCTCTTCTCTGTTAGCAAGTTTCACAGCAAAGGGCTGGTTTTGCTCTTTTAGTTCAGCTCCAGCAACAAGTCTCCATCCAGAACAGCTACAGCACAGCCTTCACAGAGCCACTTCCACCCTCCCCTGCAGCCACCTCCCATGTGCCTCCACTCTGATCACACATGTGAGAAAGAAAACACTTTTCTCCAGAAACTGCCTGTAAGGCTCCTTCATTGCAAGGCTAGGTGGTAAATGGGGTGTCTGCCCCCAAGAGTAGGACTAAGATCCCAAACTTGCATCATATTAGAAACAAATGATAACCAGATAGCTGCTAACTCTTGCTGACAGGCTACAGCTGGAGAGAACCAACATCCTGTTTCTAAAAACCCCGCATTTTCTGAACGCTTTTGGTCTCTACTCGAATCCTATAATGGACAAACACATACACACACAGACAAGAAAAAGCTAAATTGTTCCAACCTGCAAATTCCTCAGCCAGACCACGTGAATAGTTCAAGACCATCCCCAGCATCTCCTCAGGAGAATACTGTATTGTTCTACAACGGGAAAGAAAATCACGGCATCAACAGTGAGCTGCAGAAGCCTGGCAGCCAAAGCCCATCCCATAAAGAACCTAAAAGCAGCCACTTACGGGGACAACTTGAAGATAACAGTCTGTCTTGTCTCATCCTTCACCAGCTCATGCTCCGGGAATCGGGACTGGTACAGCGCCACGTGGGGATTATCAATCCGCTTACCCAGCAGATCCTGGAAGTATCGGAATGCCACCTTGGGTGTCCTTATGGACTGTGGAAGAAAAAAACCCCACATCATTCACTTGCATTCCTTCAGCTATGCTGTTCTCAAACCAACCCCTCCCAGACTATGTGGGGAACAACTCTTGCTATGGGAGTAGAAGCACACAGCCACTATACAGAGCCAATAACACATCAAGGAGATAAGAAGCACAGGACAACAATAAAACACTGGCTTGGACATTTATCACAATGTGGGATACATGCACTCTGCGAACAGGAACTGTTACCATCCCCAGCGCGCTATCACCAAAGAGACGCTCATTCTCCTTCAAGGAAACAGCCACGGGTGTTTTCCTTCGTGACTCCCTGAGGAAAGAGAGGGAGGAATAAACCAGTTGAAACAGGTGAACATTCCAGTCTCCAGTGAGGAAGGAGGTTGCTCCCATTCCAGAAGAACTAAGGGAAGGTGCTTGGATACCTGCTGTAGAGAGGGGAGCCAGCCCCTTCTCAGCTGAGGGGCTACCAGAGAAGCCCCCCCACCCCCTCCAGTGCTTTGATAAGACTTTATTTTTGCTTTCCTCCACCCATAAGCACGGCAAGACAGTTCCCTCGTTCTATCTATGACTGCCAAATTTCAGGGAGGTGGGTGAGAAATCTCCTTGTTATCTCCAAACTCCCAGAAACCGAGGACGTTCCTGATCATATGTCCTCTCTCCCCTGCAGATTCTTCACTCAGTGGCTTGAGGATGGGCTGCAGCAGCAGCTGAATGCAAGAAAAGATTTACCTGCGTTACAAGCGTAGGCTCTGAACAGCTGCAGCAAAACAGACCAGGCCCTGGGCTCCCTTGTGGGGAACTAAGAATCAGGGGACAGGTGGGAACTGGGTGCCCTTTTGGATTTGCACCACAACGTGTCCTTAACCACGCGGGCTTTCGGCACTCGCTCGAAAGGCACCCAAAGCGCACCCAAACACCTCAAAGGTGAGTTAACAAACTGCCCTGGACGATGCCCCGCAGCTGCCCACCCGGGGCAAGAGTGAGTCACAACCCTGCGTGGGAGGATGGCAGCCTTGCTCTGGCAGCGGAGGAACAGGGATGGCCGAGTCCAGCCACCCTCATTTTCCGCCCGCTCCCGCCGCTGGTGGGGGGGCTACAGCCGCGGCAGGACAGACCGGATCCCCTCCGGTACACCTCCCGCGCTGGAACAGCCGCTCACTTGTTCAGGACGATCTCCATGGGCACCCCAGGCTTCACGATGGCGATCTTCATCGACTCGCTGCCCACGTCCACCGACATCACCGCCACCGGCTCTGGAAACAAACCCTTGGTGAGAACCTGCTCCCGGTGTGGGCGGCCAAGACAAGGACGTGCCGGGACAGGGCGCTGGGGAGGCACTTAAGCAGCGGCCGCTCCTCCCCGCCGGCCCCGCACCGTCGGCGTCGCGGCCCAGCCTGGGAGAGCCCGGGGAGCCGCCGCCTCCCCGCACCGCTCCGCACGTACCTGCGGCGGGCAGGAGCCAGAAGAGAAGCAGCCAGGGCAGCGCCCAGCCGGGCAACCGCGCCATGCTCGGCACCGCTCGGCCGGACTCGGCTCAGCTTAGCTCGGCCCTGCTGGACTCGACTGGGTTCGGTTAGGCTCGGCACTGGTCGGCTCGGCTGGATTCGACTCGGCCCGACCCGGCGCGCGGAGCAGCCCCGCCGCGGCGGCCCCGCCGTCTGGCCCCACCCNCCGGGGGCGGGGCCGCGGGGGCTGGCCCGAGCGGCGCGCGTGCCGGCATCGCGCGTGCGCGCGCGCCGCACGGCAACCGAGACACGTGCGATCCTCCTGCACCGTGTGCGCCCCCTGGCGGCCGAGAGGCGCCTCGCGGCCAAGCCGTCGCCAGGCCACGCCCCCTTATAGACCATGCCCCCAGAGCCCGCCCTGATCCCGCCTTCGCTCGGCTCGGCTCGGTCCCGATTTTGGCTTCACTCAGGTTCGGCACTGCTCGGATTAGGTTCGGGCTCGGCCCGGCTCGCGTGTACGCAGCCCGGCCCGGCGCGTCCCCAGACCCCTCCCTTTTTCGGGCTCCGCCCCTTCCATTGGCACCTCCCCGTCCCGCTGTTCCGGTCGCTTCTTGCTGGTGTCTGCTGCACCTTCCTGTGGCCCCCGCAATCTCTTATATACGACGCCGTGCCCCTCAGCTCACTCCCAGTGAGCTACAAGGGGCCCCAGCCCCTGCCCAGTGCCCTCTGTCCGTGCCCCCAGCCCAGGGGCAGACTCTGATCTGTCTGGAACCTGCTGCCAGTTCAGAGGCCACACAGAAGGGACAGCGTGGTTCACGAAATGCTTTATGACTGGGCAGTCCGCACCGCAATCGCCATCTGGCCCCGGCACACAGGGGACAACGATCCGAAGTTACAAAAGGTTTACAAAGAGGGGTCTGAGTCTATCACAGTGGGGGGGTCCTGGCCACATGGGGCCAGCTGGCAGCACAGCATGGCCTCACCGTCTGCTTCCCTGGAATACTACGGCAGCAGCAACTATCACCATCAGCCTCAAAACTAGCACCTCCCCAAGGCAGAAAGCTCAGGCCCCAGCAGGTCTTTGGCAACTTTTTACATTTCAGCACTTTGATACTGTTCCAATAAAGTTTGTTTTTAAAAAGTCAACATAAAAAAACTTACTCCCTTGCCTGAACAGGCAACACTCAGTACCACCCAGCTGGGCCCAATGCAGGTCCACGAGCGTGGTGCACACAGCCCTTGGCATGAGGCGCAGCAGGGACCGTGGTCCCCTCAGGAGCTCCTTGCTGCTTGGGATGCTCAGAAGTCCATCCAGCTGGTGGATCTGGGGTGCGCAGCACCCCTCCTCAGTTCATGAACTGGGTATAGCCCTCTGCCCCAGTGACAATGACATCCATCCAGATGCGCATGGCCTCAGCTGAGGGTGCCACCATGTAGTAGAGTCGGTCGTGGGTCTTGACACAGAAAGTGAGCGCAGGGTTGGGGCTCTGGAGGGGAGGATGGAATCAGCACCCTGGCCTACCCTGAGCAGCAGCAATCCCCTCCTTGTCCCCCCACAAAACCCAGCAGTGGGGTCCTGCCCTTGGCAGGAAGGGAAGCTGGCACCATCAGGGGCCATGGACCATTCCAGGAGCATCCCTGGCATGCAGTGCCGTACTACCTCCTACCTGCGTGACAGAGGACAATGCAGGAGAATGGGGATGCCCACGGGGATTCCCGGCGGACACTGGAGCAGTGGCAGTGCCTGGCTCTCACCTTTGCAGCACTGCGGAGATGGTCATAGTAAACCTCTTCAATGGCTTGGAAGTAGATAACACCCTTCAGCTTCGTCTCATGTTTATCTGCCCAAGAGAGGGAACCGTTGTCGACCGTGGTCGATGGCATGGGGAGGGGACACGAGGCGGCATAGGGACTCACCCACGTAGTATGAGAGGGTGCGCTTCATGCGGTCAAAGACAAACCAACGCTTCTTCCAAGATTTGATCTTCCCGCCCATCTTGACCAGGTAGCCCTTGCACATCTTCTCTGTCAGGATGATGTGGTAGCAGGTGTCAACGCTGTGGCCTGAGGACTCGATGTGCAGCCGCAGGTTGAAATCCTCCTTGCGGATGGGGAGGTACCGTGTCAGGGGACGAGCCTGGAAAAGCAACATAGCCCTGCAAAGCCCACTGATGGTGACAAGACCCACGTACCCCCACTGCGAGCTGGGACATCAGTGGCAAGCTGGGTGTGCCTCACTGTCCAGGCTGGGAGAGGGGGATGGCAGCCCGCCTCACACCTGTGAGAAGTGCTTCTCCCGCAGTTTGACCTCCTTCTCCACCAGCTTCTGCCGCCGCACAGTCTCATCCTGCAGTCGGCGTTCCAGCTGCTCCCGGCGCCAGCGCTCATCCTCCAGCGCCTGTTGACGCAGCTCCATTTCCCGCTCCTGCCAGCACGCACAGGCATTCAGCCCCAAGGACTGGAGACCTGCTTGCCGTCCAGCCATCGTGCTGGTGCCCCTACTCACCCGGGACTCCATCAACCGCGACTTCTCCTCATGTGCCTCCTTCAGCATCTTCTCCATCTCCTCAATCTTCCCTGTCTCCATTCCACTGGCACTGCAAGACAGCCACAGCTGCTGCCCCAGCAGGAAGGACCTTGAGCCAGCAGCACACCGGCAGAGCAGGCTGTCCCCTGGCCATACGAGCTAGCCCCAGGGTTACCTGGAGATGTTGTCAGGTGAGCACGCAGAGTTGTTGCTGAGGGAGATGCTGGTCTCCATGCTGTCTGAGCTCTCCAGGCTGAGTGTGTCATATGCATGGTCCAGCTCCTCAGCCCGGGGCCCGGCACCATGGGGACGGTGGTGGTGGAGGATGGAGTGGTGCACGAGCCGGGGGAAGGCAGTGGGGAAGGGGGGCTGCCCATGCAGGGCTTCCCACTGGGACTGTGCCTCAGCAGCTGCTTTCTGCTTCAGCTCTGCAAGCCGCCGTTTCTGCTCCTCAATCACCTGCTGACCTGTGCCGTGGGAAGGTGACAACGTCAAGTTAAATGTGCCACACTCAGAGCCACATCATGGTGGGCGAGGGGGTTGGCACAGGCAGAAGACACTACAGGCACTGCTGGAGCCACGAAGGCATGGTAGGGGCAGAGGTGGGAGCTGCTGTCACAACTCTCTGACAAGCACAGCAATCTCTCTGGGCAGGAGCAGGGGGGCACATGTGCCAGGCTGGCAGGAACAGGCTGGGCAAAGCATTAGCAGGTTAGGGATGCACAGGGCTGTCCCTAAGCAGATGTCGATATGCATCTGGGGTCCTGGACTGGTCATGCCCCTCTTATATATGGCAGAAGGTGCCAGCAAACAGCCATGCTGCTGCCTCTGGGCTGCTCTAGGCAGTCCAAGTCACCCCACATCTCTACCTGGTGGATCGCCTGGCTGCAAGGGCTCTGGTGGAAGCAGCTCGGCTGGAGACGGGCCGTCAGGTGGAGGGGTCAGGAGGAAAGAGAGGGGGGGAAAAGCAAGAGACTCTGAGAGAGGCACTGCATCCTGCCAGAGCACTGCTGCTGCTGCCACCCTCAGCCAGGCTCCCTTCTCCATTGCCCAAGTGGCAGCGGGGATAGCGTCTCCCTAAGTCCCACCACCCCCGTACAGCCAGGATGCAGAACCAGAGCTCACCCTTCTGCTGCAGGGCCAGCTGGCGCTTGGTCTCAATATCCTGCAGTGTGGCCACCAGGTTGCGGGACAGGCTGCCCGCTGGGCTTGGGGGGCCCTGGGCAGGACAGCAGGTGGTCATCTGCAAGGACGGGGATGGGGGCTGGCACCAGGCATGTGTGAGCCGTGGCCAGGGTGCTTGGATCCCCCTGGCAGCCATACCTTGGGTGAGGGGCTACGCTCCAGCATGGAGAGGTTGAGCTGCGAGGACGAGGGGGTCCCACTCTTCATCCGAGAGGTGAGGACACCAGCACCACCCTCTGTTTTTGCACGATAGACCTGAGCACAGAGAGACAGACATGAGAGAGACATGGGGGAACTGCACCCTGGACAGATGGCTTGTCTGTCAGCAGGGCTGAGCCCTGCTGACCCTCCTCAGATCCTGCTCTGTCAGTGCCATCCTGGCAGGGATGCAGGCAAGAGGAGGCAGAAATTACCTGCCCTAGGCCACAGGTCTGCTCTGTCTTTGCCTGCTGTGGCAGCCAGGGCCCCAGCAGCACTCAGGGTACAGGGTCCACAGGAACATCCCCACATTGCCCCACTTTTGCCACAAACAGCAGCCCCAAAGCCTGAGCCTCAGCAGCAGGGAGCCAGGATTACCTGGAGAGCCTTGTGAGAGGAGTGAGCTTTAGCTGGAAGTGGAGGAGGGGAAGAAGAAGGAGAGACAGAGGAAGAGGAGGTCTCAAAGCCAGCCATAACCTCCTGGTACCACTTCTCTAAATCAAGAGCCGGGAGACACACAGGGCCTCCCAACATCTGCTGCTCCATCTGGAGAGAGAGGCTGCATGAGAAAGGATGAAGGACAAATGCAGCAAGAGGGACAGATGCACAGAGAAGAGGTTGGAGCATCCCTGCCTGTGCCTGCACCATTACCCCAGAATTTAATGTGCAGACCCCTGGGGATCTTGCACACTCTGTGGCTAAGTCCCAGCAGCTGTAGGAGCCGTTTGCTGTTCACGAGAACATGAGAACTGATCAAGCACAGAGACCCCCTGCCCTGGGGGCAGTGGAGCAGCAGGCAGGACAGCCAGGGGTGTGCGGACTGTCAAGAGCCCAAGCTGCTGCTCAGCTCCATCTGCTGCTCACCCCTTCCCGTGCATCTCCATCACCTCCCAGGGAGAGTGCAAGGGGCCAAAGGGAGGGAAACAGGGCACCAACCTCTGCAGAGACGAAGGGAGAAGGGAGAGATGGAAGAGGAGGAGCACAGCCTGAGGATGAAGGAGCCGGAGGGGTACAGCCCAGCGGGGAAGCAGCAGGGGTGTGGAGGCTGCCCAGGATACCCAAGAGTTGCTCAATGGTCACATACTGGGCAGAGAGAAGCAGATTAAACCAGGAGAAGAGCAAGGGCAAGCAGGCACAGAGGAATGAGCAGGCAGCTCCAACCCCCAAAGGAGGGTTCATTGTCCTGGGAGGAAAAGCAGTTGGTGCTGCAGCCACTCTGGTGCTGGGCACTGGATCAGGTCCCTGCCTGCTCTGCATCCTCCTTGCTTGGGACGAGCAGCCAGGACTGCATCCAACAGACAAAAGGCCGCCCTCCCACTGATGGGCACCCACTCTGCTCCCGACCCCTGCCACTACATCCAGAGCAGGCAAGAAGTGCACGCCAGCAAGGAGACTGGGCAGCTTGAGCCTCTGCTCCCCACTCAGCTGCAGCCAGACAAGTGTCCTGACCCCAGAGAGATGTGGGCTCCAAGCACCAAGGCACACAGGGAGGCCGCATGTCCGCAGCTTCCTCACTGCCTAGGATGCAGCAGGCAACCCGAGGGAGCAAACTTGAGCATGCTCTGGGGCAGGTACCTCATCGGCTGTGGGAGGTACAGCAAGCAAGAAAGAGCGCTGAGCGGCAGCAGGGGCAGCAGCAGAAGCTTTAGTGTCCAGGCTGGGGCCATGTGCATTACTGCAGAACCTGAAAACGTCAGACAGCTTCATGTACTCCTAGAAATCCACGGCAAGGGAGAAGGAGAAGAGTTAGACCCACGTGCTGGCATCATGGTACTGACTGCATAGTGGGAGCAAACCTCCCTGTGCATTCATGCCCCAACACTGCCTCCCCAGCCCTGCCCTGCTGGCCGTGGTGTCCCCAGTGTGCTTCCCGCATGGTGCTCAAGCTGGGCTGGGTGTGCTGGCACCCATCGTGCCCCAGCCTTCAGCGCAGCTTTGCTGAGTGCCTACAAGGGACAGGGATGCCTCAAGGTCTTCTACGGTCATTGGCCACAAGTCCTCCCTAGTGCAACAGCTGTGCCGAGCCAGCTTAAAATCCACTTCCTTGTCCTTTTTGAACCAGCTAAAGCTGGGGACTTGCTCTTATTTTGGGAAAGCCAAGCTAGCAGGAGACTGCAGGATGCTGTCAGGAGGTGCCCAGCTAGATGGCAAGCAGTGGGCGAGGGGGAAGCACAGGGATGCCCGTGCCCCACAGCACTGCACCAGGATTAAAACAGAGGGCAGCAGCAGCAGGAACTGGGATGCCCGGTGGGCTCAGGAGAGCACCTGGAATCAGGGACTGAGTGTTAATGAGCACAGCTGCCAGACAGCTATATGATTAATGCCCCAGCCATGCTGCTGTGGGGCTGTCCTGCTGCCTGGGGGTGACATCAGTCCACAAAAGGGGTCTCAGCCAAGGAGGGGTAAATGAGCAAGCACATGCAGCTAGTCCCTCTAGTTAGTTACCTCTTGTGCCTTGGGGTAGGAGTAGGTGGCAGGAGAAGCTAAGGAGGCAGCTGCTGCTGGCAGGGGGCTCAGGGGCTTAGTTCCCTCCAACAGCTCATAAGTTTCTGAGATGTGGAGGGTCTCCTGTTGAAGGGGAAAGATCACGTAGGCAAGGAGGGCACAGACAGCAAGGTGGCAGCAGCAGGAGTCCCACTGCAGGCGGGCATTAGGAGTCTGCCATCCTCTGCCTCTTCCCAGCAGCAGGGCAGGCAGCACCACAGTCCCTGAGGGCATCATGGTTCAGGCTCCCCATTCAGAGCCATGAGCAGAGTAATGGGGCAACTCACTTCCACCTAAAAGTCCCCTGTACCAGCACCAAGACACCCCCATGCTTGCTCTCCAGCAAGGATGGGACCCCAGGCAGTGCTGTCCTACGTGCTGCTCTGTTGCATTTCCTTCCCTCCCTCCCAGCCTCTGGAGCCCATGGAGAGACTTTGAGCAGCTGGAAGCACCTGACTCTGGTCAGAAGGTGCTTGGGAACACAGAAACTGCCTAGTTTGCAGTGCAAAGCTGGGGGTGCACAAGGCTCGTCCTCACTCGCGACAGCAGCTTAGGAGAGCAGCTCTAAGCACCATAGCCCCCTCTACTCACTTACCTCTCGGAGAGCTGAGGACATTTTGGGGAAGCTCCTGCCACCTGTGACAAGCTGGTATCGCCTCTCCAGAGACACGAGCTTCTCCTTCTCCTGCGCATGGGGTGACAGGTCAGAGGCAGCTGATGGTTACTGGCACCCCATGGCCGGTCACCCCCCAAGCTCACCCTGCCTGCCAGCAACCTGGCAAGAGCAGGCATGATCTTGTCCCCTGCGTCGAGCACCCTCAGGAGCACACAATCATGGCATTACCTTCTGCAGGAGCTGCAGGATGCTGCTCCGCTCCCTGGCCAGGCGCTCGGCCTCCTGGGCACTCTGAAGCCGAATCTGGGCAGCCTGCGCATCCAGGGCAGCCACCCGCTCCTGGGGAGCAGGCAGCAGAGATGAACTGGCTGCTGGTGAGCCATGGGATGCAGCCTGGCCACGCCGGACCCGTGCGGCACAGCCTGGCCACACTGGACCTACTGCCCTTCCACCCTTACCTTCCTGCGGGCAATGCTACGGTGGCACTCAGCCCGGCTCTGCAGGAGCTGCTGGCCTCGTGCCTCGCGCTCCTCTTCGAGGTGGCTCTCCCGCTCCAGCTGCTGGAACTCCAGGTCCTCAAACAGCTTGGCCTCTGTCTCCAGTGCCTCTGCCTCCTTTGAATACACAAGAGCACTGTGAGTGGATCAGTCCCACTGGATGGGCACCTCTGCATCCTCCAGACAGGTCTCCCACAGCAAAACCTCCTGCCATGCCTCCACACCCTACTGGTGCTGGCCAGGAACAAGAGCTGGTGGCCAAGCCTGTCCCCTGTGCCTGGTGTGGGCAGGCAGGCAGTTTTGTCTTCTGCTGGGCACCAGAAACATGAGAGATACTGACAGGAGCGTCTGCTGTCAGAAAAAGACAATGGAGGCACCCAGAACTGGCCAGGACAGAGCAGTCACCCCCATGAGATGAGCTTGCCACAGCCAGGGGCTTCGCCAACCCTTGGAGACCAGCTGCCTCTGCTGAACCACATATGGGCTAAAGCCGCACCCTGACAGGTAGCAAAACACCCTGTGCCGGCGTAACCACCAACACGCAACACTCTGTTACCAAGCCTATAGGTGGCAAAGCCCCCACAGACAAGCACCATGCTGGACAAACTCCTGTGTGCCCTTCCAGCCTTCAGGCACCAACAGCACATGGCAGCACTCAGCTCCGGGCCTGCCAGTGCCACCCCGGCAGCCATTGCACCATGCACCCCACAGGGATGTGTTTCATCCTGCTCCATGAGCCGGGCAGCCAATGCTCTTGTAGCACAGCGCTGATGTGGTGGCTCCTGAGGGCTCCCACACACAGAGACTGCTCCATCCTGCCCACTATACACCAGAGCCTCATCTAGCATGTGGGTGCCTGGCCAGAGCAGGCTGTGGCAATGCGGGTTTATCTGGGCAGGCAGCAGCCATGGGCTGGGGAAAGTCAACCACTTCCAGAAAATACCAGATAATAGGAAAAAGTGCTGAGGACTAACAGTAACATAGATCAACATCACTGTGTAAATAAACGTTCTCAGGAAATAGCTGGAGGCAGCCAGATGAGGATGCAGCAGCCCCCAAGACTCCCCAGCCTGCCCTCCTTTGCAGGGCAGGGTCCATGCTCGTGCCCTGCCCGGTCCCGAGAAGCTCTGCCAAGCCGGTCCCGAGGAGCTCTGCCGAGCCGGTCCCACGCCCCGGGCCCGGGCGAGTGGCAAGCTTACCAGGACGATGGTGCCCGGTGCCAGCCGCCTCCAGCCCGGGTGCGACGCTCCCAGTGCAGCCCCGGCTGGCAGGGAAGAGCTGGCCTAAGCTGGAGCGGAGGGAGGTGGGCCATGGTCCAGGAGGGGTGGGGGGAGACACTGACCCTTCGCATTTGCTCCCGCAATTGCTCCCGCATTGACTCGGGGCACTTATCAAGGTGGCTCTTCGACTCATGGTAAAGCGCCCGGAGTTGCTCTAGCTCCTTCCTTTCAGCATCAACCTTTGCCCTTTCCTGAATCAGGGGAGAACAAGACAAAACAAAAAAAAAAGAAAAGAAAAAGGAAAAAAACAAAGAAAGAAGAGAGAAAACACACTTCTCAAATGGGCGCCATGCAGAAGCTGTGAGTTAGAGAGGGGCTCAGCTGGAGACAGAGGGGCTCAGGAGAAGGAGCATCATGGCAGCTACAGGGGGGATCAAGAAATGAAGAGACACAGGAGCCGGGGCCAGGCAGTGTTAGAGGGGTTACAGCCAACCCTTGACCTCAGCTTTGTGTTTCCAAAAACAAACTTGCAGGCAGCAAAAAGATCAACGCTGACAGCATGGTTAAAGTCATCCCAATCCTGCACACAGCTGCATCACATGCACCCTCTGAATAACCACTAACTGGCTTTGTTGACTGCTGCTCAGGATACTGCCAGTTAGGAACTGAATGAACTGGTCCTGAATGCAGCCTGAGAGCATGGACCACCCTCATCCATTAGAAGGAGAGAGTTGCCCATGGGGCAGCAGTGAAAACAGGAGGCTGTGGTCCAGCAAGAGATACTCAGGCTATGAGTCAGCAGCAGAGCAGACACTTGCTCCTGGGCCTGGGATGAGGGGCCTGGCCACAGGAGCAGTAAAATGGGGCCAGCAACACTGGACAGGCATAGGGGAACCACCTCCTGCAGGTCTGGCAGTACCATACGGGGGCTTGGCATTGAGAAATGCTTGCTGCAAGAAACCCTGTGCTCCACACAGAGATGGGACATCATGAAAAGGGCTATGAGGAGACATGCTGGCAGGAGGCATGGCTGGCATGGGCAGGTGCCCCAGGAGAGGAGCTGTGGATTGCCTGGGAGCTCCGGGACATGCAGAGATGTCAGAGGTGATGGCACAGTTCAGAGCAGGCACTGTTAGTGCGAGTAGTGCAGCTGGGTTAGGAAAGTGGGCGGTTAGGTCAGCAGAGAGGTTGGGAGAGGGCTTTCCCTGCGCTCCTCTCCTGGCTCTACATTAGGCTGTCCCTGGCTACAGAAGATGCCTACAAAGGGCTGGAAGACCAAAACCAGAACAAAACACCCAAATGCTGTAGGAGCACCGCTGGCAGGCATCAGTGGCTGCTCTGCCTGGCCACGGGCACCCCGACAGCCCTGGCAACCGCAGCCACGGGGCTGGCCAGACCCCGAGGGACGCTGGTGCCACATCACAGTGGCACAGAGCTGCTGGTGGGACTCTGGCATAGGCTGCACAGGGACGATGGCCTCAGGCAGCAGGGAACCGAATCCCAGCAGCTCTTCTGCCACAGAGCAGCTTGCCCAAGGCCATGCCACACTGCCTGCAAGGCTGTGGGATAACCAGCAACCAGCAGCTGGGACAAATGTGCCACACACAGCGTCGTGGGTGCCTTCAGGCAGTAACCGCACCACAGACAACATCAGAGGAAAGGGGGCCAGGACCCCCTCCTAAAGCCACCAAGTTAAACAGTGGTTTCCCAGCCACCTCCATCAAGCTGAACACTACGGCAACAGCTGCCATCACACATGAAGGTGCAGCCGAGTGAGGTGACTTGCTGCAAGACGCAGTTCCCTAGCAAGGGCAGGTAATGGGGAGTGCCAAGGCCTCTACTTTGGCACTGCCCACCGCAGGCAGCAGCCATCCGGAAAGCCTCACACCACAGTCTCCCTGCCAGAGCAACAGGCAGCAGCCAAAATGCCTCCTGAGCATTGGCCCTGCTCTCCTCCAGCAGGGCTGTTTGACCAACCCCAGGCAGGCAGACGGACAGATCCCCCCACAATGCAAACCACAGGGGCTGCTCTCCAAAGCCTCTGTGGAGCCCAGGGTCTGGAGAACATATCTGCAGGGGAATGCTGCAGCATGAGGCATTGCAGCACTGGTTGTGAGTGCCAGGGAGGGTATGGCACAGCCGGTGACAATAGGAACCTGTGATTGGGCTCACCTTGTCCCGCTCCTTGCGGATGCTGGCGTCCAGGCTGGAGAGCTTCTCCTGCAGCTGCTGCACTGCTTCCTGCTCCTGCTGCAGCCGCACCACCTCTGATTCCCGCTCACCCTGCAGCAGCGCCCGCTCCATCTCTGCCTGGACAGGCAAAGCCATGTCAGGATGGCTGCTCCAGCTGGATCTAGCTCATACCCCTAGGATTCAGTGCTGACCGGTGAAGGCAGCAAGCAGCAGGGGACCCAGCAGTGTCCTCTGACCCCTCACCTCTCGCGATGTCTCCTGCAGCTGCTGCTCCAGCTCCTTGACACGGCCCTTCAGCTGGTCCAGGCGTCCGAGGACGCTGGCGCGCTCCTCCTCCAGGCGCTGTGCCTCCTTGGCCTGGGGGCCTGTCAGCTTCTCGTGCTGTGGAGAGGGCCGATTGGCACGGCACAGTGCAGCATGGCACCGTGCAGAAAGGCACAACTGTCCCCTCACCTCGTGGTGGGTACTCTCAGTGCTGCTGCACTCCTCCTTCAGGTTCTCCTCATCCGACCTCTCCAGGCTCTCCCTCTGCTGCAGCTCTTCGACAGCACGGCCCAGAGCCATGGCACCCCTGGGCACCCACCGGCCAGCATCTGTGTCGCCAGCCAGGAGCCTGTGCACGTCACCTGGCTCAGTGCCATCTGTCTTGGTGTACTCAGCACAGAGGTTCAGGATGGTCTCCAGGCGCTGCCGCTCCTGTGGGGAAGAATGGTCAGCAAGGCACCCACCCAGCACACGCTGTGGCAGGAGCAGATGGAACCCCGTGACAACGGTGGCCACCAGAATACGGGCCCACACGCTGGGATGGGCGGGCAACATTACAAAGTGCAATGCAGCCAGCTCAACCCCACACCAGAGCCAGGCCTGCGATGTGCCGGGATCTGGAGACAAACTAATTACAGGCAGCAGTGCCGGCTGGGCTGCCGAGCGCCTCCGCTATTTCCAGGCGGTGACTCAGGCTGCCTGCGCCAGGCGTGAGTCAGGGCTGAGCAAACAGGGCCCTGGCGGCTCGGCGTGCAGGACCGGCAGAGACACAGCAAACCTCACCCAGGCAGATGCCAGCTCCATAAAAACTCCATCAGCCCTAAATATAGATGCAATGTCCACAGAGCCATGACACCACCACCAGCAGATGGGCCCTGGCAGGGATGGACAAGATGTGGAGAGTTTTGCTAAGGCAGGGGCACCACCATTTTGGCCGGTAGCCCTGGGGCCATGCCGGTCCCACCAGCTTCCACAGGCTGCTGTAACTTGGGGGCTTTGTATTCCTGGAGAGCTACTGAGCACTGATGGCTGCTCCTGGCCATAATCCCCCTGGATAAGCCAGCGGCCTGGCAGCTGTGGCAAATGCCCAAGAGGAAAAGGCCAGGTTTTAGAGCAGCAAATGACAAAAGGTATTTGCAAAGAGGGCGTCCCACATTAAAATGTGTCCCCTCCCAGCCCCAAGGCTCACCAGGCGCTCCATCTCCTGCTCCCGAACCCGCTCCTGCCGCTGCCGCCGGTGGTACTCCAGCAGTTCATCCTCGTTGTCACTGATCTCAGTGATGCTATTCTTGCGCTCCCGTGACCCCACTGGCAGCCGTGGGTTCCCCAAAAGCTTCCTGGGGGTGCGGGGGCTCTGCTGGGGTGAGGGCATAGCTGGGGAGCCCAGCCCATATGTTGGGCTCAGGCAAGTACTGAAACTGGGACGGCGTGTGGGGTTCTCTGCCAGCAGTGGGGGTGAGGGGCCCCCAGCACCTTTCAACTCCTCTGGGCCCTTGCGCCTGGCACGGGGACTGCCCGGCACTTCCCTGCCCAGCCGGGGCTGTGGGGAGGAGGTGTCAGGGGCCACCCGGGGACTGGCAGCCCGGCGTGACAAGGAGGGGCTCAGGGGAGGCAGCTCCCGCATGCTCTCAGTGTTCCTCCGGGCCACCCGTGGGCTCTCGGGGGGCTGCAACCGGGCCTCTGGGACTGCCCTGCTGGTGGGCTGCCGGCTGGGGGCCAGAGAGTCCCGTGGCTCCCGGAAGGGACTGGGGGGCCGCTCCTGCAGGGCCACCCGCGGCCGCGGCGCCACCCTGGGTGTTAGCCGAGGGCTGCCCCCCCGGTGGTCCCCGTGCCTCTCAGCTGGCCAAGGCTCACTGGAACCCCCACCAGGCAGAGTGGGTGGCTGCACAGTGTGGTTGTAGCTGGAGGAGCGAAGTGGGACAAGGGGGGGCACGGCTGGGCCCTGCTCTTGGCTGCTGAGTGAGGGGCTGGTGTAGCTGCTGCTGCTGGCTGGGGAGGAGAGGGGAGAGAAGTTCTCATAGCTGGAGCCCCCAGAGGCGGCCCCAGGGCTGGGTGGAGGGGACAGGAGGCAGCGCCCACTCCCATTCACCACAGGGGAGAGGAGGGATCGGCCGCAGGCAGCCGGCTTCTGGATGCCAGGGGATGCCGACTCCTCCAGCACCAGCGAGTCCATGATGTCCTGCAGGTCCTTCTCAATGGAGCTGACAAGGGAGCTGTGGCTGTGACACCCACGTTCTGAGAGCTGGTGGCCACCATTCACCAGGGCCTCAGATTCTGCAGGGAAACACAGGAGCAGGCATCAGTGTGGTGTGACTTCGCCGCAGCCCCTGCCTGGGCTGGGTCCTACAGGGCAGCCTGGCATCATTCCTCCACACAGCCTTGCGGAGTCAGAGCTGGACTGCAGCCCCTCCTCACTGGGAGGGAAGCTGCCTGCACCCTGCTGCCACCCTTTCCCACTCCGGCTGGGGAGCCGGGCCAGGGAGGAGGCCGGAATCCCACTAGCCCCATCACCCAGGAGACAGAAACCTGAGAGCACAGCCCAGCCACCCTCCCTGCATCGCAGATCCCAGCTCCACTCCCTGGAAAGCAGCTGCCCATGCCACCCACTGGCACCCACCACTTGCCCCCTGCACACTCCGGCTTCCCAGCAAGGGGTCAGAGATTCAATAGCCAAAAGCTGCTGACCTGCAGTGCGTCCGGACCCACCACGTCACCCGCAGCCCCTCCGCACCCCGGCCAGGGTGCCCCTGCCTGGGCTGCCCCGTCCTCCCTGTGCAGCACCGATGTGCCTGTCACTCAGGGAATGAGCGAATCGCAGCAGGCGCGGAACCCAGCCAGGACAGCGTGCCACCCAGGCTGCGTCACCCCCTGGCACCCAGCAGCTCCCCCATGGCACTGGCACTTTCCTTCGTGCCTGGAAAGATGTGCCGCAGCCCTGTCTGTGTGATCCCACCCAGTTCCGTGTGATCCCACCCAGTTCCGTGTGGCAGAGAGTGACCGTGCAGGGCCCACACAGGATGCTGCGTGGTTGCATGATGCTCCTCAACCACAGCACCTCCCTGCGTCCCTCCTCCCGTCCCCCAGCTGCAGGCATGCTGCCTTCCCAACACACACGTGGCACGGGAAGGCTGCCAAGCTCCTCTCCCCGTGCCAGGGCGTGCTGGTTGGGGCAGGGATAAGGGCTACCAGCCCAGGCATCAGTGCTGGAGATTTGGACATCTCTGGGAACTGGGCACGGTACTGGCACCTGGCCCATCACCCCACAGACAGGCAGGCACAGCAAGATAAGCTCATGAGATGAAGGACAGCAGCCCGGGAAATGGCCTTCACAGCCCCAGCACAGCCACCCCAGCACATAAACACCCGCTTTCAGGCAGTCGGGGGGGGCTTCGACGGGCGATGGCTCTGCCATGGCCAGGCTGGGCAGAAGTGAAATCCACGCCTCAGTGCCCCCCTAGTCACCCTCTTTGAGGTGATATTAATTGTTAACAAATGCCAGTGCAGCTGCCATACCATGCTGAGCTGATGGATGGCACACCTGCAGCCGGGTGTGAGCCTCATTCCTGAGTACAACAGGACAGGGCTGGGAGAGCATTGGGCACTGGGAAGGCTGATGGCATGGGTCAGGGAGCACCTCAGCATCTGACCTGCCCCACCTGGGACAAGGGCGGGGGTCACCTACTTGCTGGTAGCCCATAGAGAGCCGCTGGGCTTCTGCCTCCCGCTGGGATCATGCTCTTAATCCACTTGGCCTCAGCAGGGTGGTTGAAGCGGAGGAAGGTGGCCTGGCCCAGGCAGATGGTGCACCCTTGGGAGAGAGGAGAGAGGGTTCAGCTGCTAGCCGGCAACATCAGAGTGGTGCCGGAGAGAGCAGGGAGGCAGTCGGGCATTGCTGGCCCTGAGATGCACCCTCGGGAGGGGAGCGGGCTCCTGCTGTCAGCAGAGGCTTAGGGGGAGGCTGAAATCCAGGTCACTCCCCGGCAGCTGCCGGCAGCGCATCTCAGGCGCAGGCACAGCTGGGGTCCCCGCCGGGGGCCGCGGGGAGTTGGCGGCACTCCAGGGCTTGCGTGGCTGCCAGCTGCAGACAAGACAGCTCCTGTCCCTGCTTGAAAAGCGTCTCTTCTTGGCCCAAAGCAGCAGCCCTCTTGGGGCAGGGCTGCCGAGCAGCCCCGAGGAGGAAGGCACCTCAGGAACGGGAGCGGAGCCGTGGGCCACCCGCTGTCCGTTCGCCTGCTGCCCGTGGTGCTGGGGAGGCATGTGCTGGCAGCGGGGAGCATCAGGCGGCTAGAAGGCGGGGTGCTGCCGACACACCCCACTTTGAAGCGCCTGCCAGGGCCTTGGGGAGAGGCTTGCTCCGCACCAACAGCCGCTGCTGAAAATCCCTCGCCGGAGGGGACGTATTTTTTGGAGCACCCGTCAGCCCAGCTCGCAGCAAGGTGAGCGAGAGGCAGTACAGATTAGCAGCCATCGCCGTCGCGGGGGGCCTGGTTCCCCTGTCTGAGCGCCAGGGAGGGACGGAGTCCTGCTCATCCCGGCTCAGTGAGGGCATCCTGCCTGCCACGGGGCAATGCCGCCGCCCAGCCCGGCAACGGCTGCCCCGGAGAGATGCATCACTGGCCCATACCGGCACCAGTGGAGCCACAGGTCGCCCGGCAAAGCGAGTAACCAACCACCAAATTGCACCCCGAGCGTCGGCCTGACAGCCCCGCAGTTCATCCCGCTGTGGCCTTGCACAGATGCTGTCCCTGCTCTGTCGTGTCCCTGCCTGCCCCCGCGGGCAGGAGGATGAGCAGTTCGGCTGACCCCTGCCCGCACCCCGCAGCCTACCATGGTCCCCAGTGCCTACTGTGGGACCGGCGGGACCTGGCAGGACTCCGCGGGCCATCGCGCCGGAGCCTTCTCCGGCGGCCACGTGGCTCCCATTGTCCCCCGCGGGGACGCCCGCGGCAGCGCCCACGCGGGTGCGTCCCCATTCCCGGGAGGGACGGGGGCAGGCGCGGGGTGGCCGCAGCGCCACTGCCTGCGAGGGGCACTGTGGCTTTGTGACCCGCGGAGGAACGGGAGCGAACCTCCCGCCCGGCGCGGACACGCGTGGTCCGCAGCACCGCACTCACCTCACCGCCACCGCCGCCGCCGCCACCGCCCGGGCAGCGCCGTACCGCCCCCGGGGAGGGGCGGGAGGCCGGGCCTCACCCGCCCCGCCCGAGGGTCCTCCCCGGGAAGCGAGACACGGGCTGTGGCGGGGCGGGGATCGCGTGGGAAGGGCCTGAGGCTTTGCCCACGCTCCCTGGGAGCGGCCATGGTGGGGCCGGCCGGGTTCAAGCCCTGTAGCCACGCAGGCAGACTGGCAGTGTCCCGGCAGCCATCCGTCGGGAGGACACCCGAGGTGTTTTCCTCTGCCATCTCCCTTCCCAAAGTCGGCTCAGCATCTCCGCTGTTCTTCAAAGTCTGCCCTGGTCTCTCCCTTCCCACCTCACTTGATACACACGCAGGAAAGCCAGCTCTCAAACTGTGCCAGGACCTGCCGGGTTCCCACCGCAAAGCACAGAGGCCAGGAGTATGCCAGCTGAGATATGCAGTTACAGGATGGCTCCTCAAACACCCCAATACTCAGCGGCACAACTTCACGGGCAAAGACTCCAGTGAACCACGGCCTGTTCCTACCTTGGGTGAGATGCATGGGCCGCTGGAGTGGCACACCGTCGATGGCACAGGCGTTGCCACAGGGGTGCAGGGTGAGTGTCCCTCGCATGTTCTCGATGTAACAGTGCTGGGGTGCCAGCCCGGGGCCCTGCAGGACGATGTCTGTCGCAGCCGTGCCAATGGTGGTCCTCCCTGCCAGCAGAGAGGGCGTCTCAGCATCTTTGTCACCAACGTGCCCGTGGAGATCCCCTGGCACTCACCTTCCTCCAGGGGCAGGAGTGTGATGGCAGTGCTGAGCCGGCCGCTGCCCAGGCTCACCAAATGCGGCTTCTCTGTCTGCACTTTAAGCCCCTTGCCTGTGTCGATCAGGTCCAGGGGGCTGTTCTGTAGGAGGAGAGGGAGGGATGCTCACAGCTCCCACAGCTGCAGCCCACTCCCTTGCACTGTCCACCGGGCTGGGCTGCTCCAAACTGGCCACATAGCCAGGGTCAATGCCCAGGCACAGCCACATGCCAGCAGGACTGTCCAACAGCAAGACACAGGAGAGGAGGGCTCTCCTGCCTGTGCTGCCTATCCGGGAAGCAGAGGTGAGCTGCCGCGGGAGCTGGAGATCCCTAGGGCTCGGGCTGCATCTAAGAGGATCCGAGCTGCCAGCCGCTCAACTCAATGGGCTTTGCTGACGATCCCGTAATAGGATTGGCTGAGCCAGAGGAGAGGCTGGAGTGCAGCGCCAGTGCCGGTGGTCGGGCTGGCTGCAGAGGACTCCCAGACAGATTCCCCTGTTCCCACAGAGCAGAGGTCCTGTGATCCTGCATCCTCACCTGGATGACGGTCTGGACTCTGTGGGTTGGGCTGGTGGGGGTCCTGCCAGATGCCTCCATGGTGCCTTCTTGGAGACGTTGGATGGTACCGGACACGGGCTGCCAGAAGAAACAGAGAGTGGCAGTACAAGCAACCACACTGGACATGGCCTTCATGCATTTTTCCTGCACATCCCAGACAGCAGCCTGAGCACAAACCCTACCCATTCCAAACTAGCATTTGCCACCAAGAGGATTACCATCCTGTGCTCCTGTCTTCACCACGTCAGCAGCTGCCTGAAGCCAGTGAGCATCCCTGCCTGCCAAGGTACGCATCCTACCTAGGCACGCATCCCCATCCACCCGGGGAGACCCACACATGTGCCAGGCATCAGGACAAGACACAGTCCCAGAAGGAAAACAACACATGGACTCAGGTTTGGGGACATGGTGTTGGAAATGCATGCTTTAAACGCCAAGAGCTGTGGGCAGCCAGACCCCAATGGCTGCTAGCAGAAAAGGACACAAAAGCACAGGTTCTGGCTGTCCCCAGAAGCACCTGCCTGCCATACATGGCACACCTGGGCACCCCTGTGCACGCCACCAGTGCCCAGCTCTGGAACCCAGGCAGCTGCTCCCACGGAGCCCAGCAGCAGCTCATGGCACACAAGCCCGGCTGAGTGCTCCGTATCCCTGCCCATGTGGCCCACAGGCCTGCAGCCGGCAGGCAGGGCCACCACCCATGGAGCAGCCATGCTGCCACACATTCTCTGCGTGAGTGGGAGGCAACTTGAGGAGGAACAATTTCCGTCACCGGGCGCTCACGCCATGTCGGGATGCTCCGGGGATCTAAATTTACCGTCTGCTGCTCCCCACGTCCCTCCCTTCCGCCCTGGACTAGCTGACTGGGGCTTAACCCTTCCCGGGCAGCGTAGATAGGAAGTGCTCCACTCCCGTTAGGGGACGCCGGTCCCGGGGCCGCCAGGAGGAGCCCCGGGCTCGGCTCCGGCCAGCATCGCCCACTGTTCCGCCAGCCCCCGGAGGGACCCCACCCGCTCGGCCAGCACTGGGCTCAGCTGCGGGGGCGAGTGAACTGCTATTACACACCGTGGAAAAAATTAAACGCTGGAAAACACCAGGCGTGGGATCCAGGACTGGGATGAAGCCCGGGTGTCTCCTGCCCCACAGCAGGAGACTGGCCGCCCCACAGCAAGGGCTCCGTGGGGACCACAGCCACACCACATGGGATGGGGACAGCTCAGCTGGGGCAGGGAGGGCGTAGAGATAAGGTACCCCGAGAGCAGTTCACGAGTGCTCACCGGCTGCAGAGGCAGGATCCCTGCTCTCCCTTACCTGCCACCTGGTCCTGATGCCGAGCGGGACCCTCCGCGGCAGGGTGCCCATGTTCCCCAGGCACTGGGGTGCTGCACTTCCCAGCATCTGGAGACTCCGCAGCCCAGCCAAGCCCCTGCCCCTCACTTACACCCACATCCCGTCACAATATTGAGGAAGGAGGAAAAGCCAGGAGGGGCCAGGCTGCTGCATAGGAAGGGAGCGGGGCCAGGGTGGGAACTTGCGCCGGTGTTAACCCCTTCCCAGCACGGCTGTACTGTTGAGACCTGGTGAGAACCATGGGGGACCCCCATCCCGGCCACTTGTCTCCGGTTCTGCCCCTCCCGTGCTGCCCAAACTCTCCACCCAACATCCCCCACTCCTGCCCATGAGCTGGAGGGTGACCCTGGCATCCCACTGCTTCCCGAGGCCCCCAGTCCCGCAGCACTGCCCTCCATCAGAGCCCCTCACCTGGCTCGTCAACACACAGGGAACGCCTGCCGTCACCCCAGCCCGTCCTGACGGGGATGCAGCCCCTCTCCAGCCGGCTCTGCTGTAGGAATGCGGGGCGGGAGCGCGGCCGCCCCAGCCGGCGCCCCACTGCTAGGACGGACAAGGCGGCCTTTCTTCTCCCGCCGCCGCCTGCAGAACGCGCCGCTTGTTCCTGCCGTGGGAAGCGGTGAAGGCAGCAAATGCCAAGGGGTCGGGCTCGGTTACCACCAAACAGCCCACGGTCCTCGTGCACCCCGCGCAGGGCTGCCTACTCAGCCCCGGCCTCCTGGAAGACAAAAGCCCCTTTCTTCACCTGGCACAGCCGAAAGCCTCACCTGGGAGGAGGCCCAGCCCCACCGATGCAGGGGCCCTGCTAATGCACTGCAGGCTGCACACGGACATGCTACCCCACCGTGCTCCCGGGGAGCCCCTGCATTCCACTGCCCACAGCCTGCAATCTGCCTGCCTGCCCCAAGCCCACATGGGCAGGGGTGCTCTGGGGGTCCACTCCTGCCTGACCTGCTGTTGCCCACCCAGACCCAAGCTGGGCAGGGCACATCCTGACTCACCCCACATCAGGTACCAGCAGACCCCAAAGCTGCGCTGTGTGCCACTGGCCAGGACACAGCCAGGGCATGGGCATTCAGCCCGTGCTTGTGAAGGAGCACGGCCTGGCAGGCTATGCCATGCAGCGTCAGCCATGCTAGGATAAGGCAACAGCATGGCAGAGGCAGGCGCATGGCACCCTCTTGCATGGCCTCTCGTCCCCACTTGTGGCTGGCTGGATGAGTCACGGGAAGAAGCCTGAGTGGCTGAGCTAATGGGTGCACACAGCGGAGCATCGCAGCCTCCAGCCAACTTGGCTGCCTGCTTGCTCCCCATCTGCTAATGCACTTAGGGTGTGCTCACCCCTTCCCACACCCTCTGCCCTGGTAAACAACTGGCCCTTCCGCCGGCAGCTGGGAAGGGGGAGCCTGCCTCCTGCACAAAGCCAGAGGCAAGTGAGGAGCCTGCTCCTGGCTGCTGCCTCCTGGCCTGGGGCTGACAACTGAGCGGGGGAGACCCAGCCAGCCCCAACCCACCCAGGCGAGGGATGGTGGGGGCTGCATTGCAGTTGCTGGGACAACGCCATGATCCTGGCAATAACACCACCATAAATCAGCCACCGGACAGCTCCAGCGGGAGCCGAGGAATCCTGGCCACACCCGCTGATTTCATCGCTCCCGCGAAGTGCTCCTGCACCACCGCAGCACAGCTGTGCTCCGGCCGAGGCCCTGCCGGCATCACGCTTCACGGTCTCCACAGACTGGTGGATGCTCACCATGTGCTCAGGTCGGGGAGGGCGTGCACGCCCGCCCCGCACCCAGCACTCCCCGAGGCGAGCCAGCTGTAAGGGCCGGTGAGCCATACAGAGACCCAACCACAGCTGCAGCTCAAGCACTGACTCCAGCATCAGCACGTGCCTCCGGACACCACAGCACAGACACAAGCTCCAGACCCCTCACAAGACTGCACAATGGAGAGCTAATCCTCAAACTGCTCTCGTATCAAAATGACAATTTCTCACCTGCAGGCCAGAGGTTCGGCTCAGCGAGGGGCATCTGCAACTCCTGCTAATGACATCTTGGGGACCATGACACAGGATGGGTTTGGTGGGTCTTGAATCGAACCCCTGGCACGAACCCATCACCCAGCCCTTTGTTTGCTGGGAGAGGGGTGGGATGAACCTCACCTCTCCAAATCAGTGCATTGATCACTCTCCTCCTTCTGGCTGCCAGCAAGGACCCCTTGCCCTGCAATCCTGTGGTTCCATCCCCCTGTACAGTGCCCTGCCACTGCTGCCCCACACATACCAACATATGGCAGCACACAGCAAACCCAACTGTACGAGGAGTTACGAAAAAGTACCCGGCCGTGCTGCCTTGCTACTGCCTGTGGTGCTCAGCCAGGGGACCTGCCCCCTGCAGCCTCTGCCTAGTGCTCAGAGAGGGCTGGGGGCTTGCAGGCCAGCTGGAGGAGTGGGAGAGACAGTGGCCTTTCAGCGCGGCAGCTGGACCTTCTGGGACGGCCAGATTCCTCTGGCTTTCTGACAGCAGCTGAAGGGGCTGTGGCAGGAGTGTGGCAGGAAGCTGGAGTAAACAAGGTCCAGCCATGGAGCAGGATCCAGCCAGGCCAGTACCGTTCCCAGGCTCCCCAAGAGGTGTCAGAGACAGCAGGGGTGGCCTTGGGCCAAGCACCATCTCCTTCTGTGACTGCCCACGAGCTGCAGCAGGATTTGGGGATGGGAGAACCTTGGCTGGCTGCCTTCCCACACTGAGCTGCTCTCAGGACTCCCACACCAGCAAACGCACCACTGACGTGGACCACCGGATCTGGACCCAGCTCCCAGCCCACCCACACACCACCAAAAAAAACGTTGTGCAATGATTGGTTTTATGGCTGACCGTGTTTTTCCTACTTCCCTGTCTGCAGCTCCTTCCTTGCACCCCTCCTAGGGCACCCCAGGGAGCCGGGAGCCCCACACCTGGCCCCAACGCGGGCCAGGGCAGCTGAGCCCCTTTCTCTTGCCCCCACCACGTCCCAAAGCTGCCCCTGAAGCACCGGGGGGTCCTTGCATTACAGGACACGCTGACCCCAGCCCCACAGGCTCCCCAAGGGCAGTGGTCACCTGGGGCACAAATGGCCGGGGGGTGGGGGTGTCCCACCCCATGCCAGCGGCTGCTCACCTTCACTTCCCTGGTGCCTTCCCGGGCTCTGCCGCCGCTCCGCTGTCCACCACTGCCTGCCTCCGCGTGTCCCCGCCCCAACCGGTGTCGACACGTCCCGCCCCCGCGTGGCCAGGGCTGACCGGTCCCGGCTCCGGAAGGATCTCACGACCCCCAGCCAGCTCCTTTAACAGTACTTTATTTGATTAAAGACTCAGAATTCTCTGTGTACACTGGAATGTGCTCTATTCCCTAGGCCAGGATCATACAGGGTTACAAAAAGTGGGGATCTCGGCTCGGTTTAAATATCACCCTCCAATGAATGTAAGAAAAAAAAAAAAAGCTCCTTGGATGCTTGGACTAACCTTGACTCAATTTTAAAAATCATACAGACAAGCAGATCTGGAACAGGACTGGGTTAATGGGATTAATTGCCTACTCTGCTAGGAGAGAGGGCTTGCCCTCTCAGGACAGGACCAGGGTTGATTTCCTCTCAGGTGCTGCCAGCAGAGGAGAGACCACAAACTTCTTTGGCAGAGGACCCTAGGGGCCCGTGACAGGCTGGCTGTCTCTCACAGAGCACAATACACACACTTTTAGGGCCGTTGCCTTCCACCTGCACTCGGGCCCTCTGGCTGCAGAGGTGAGGTGTGCCCAGGGGCAGGTGATGTTCATCACAGGCCCCAGCCATGCAGGTGAGATGAGTGGTGAGCGTCTCTGAGATGAGGCAAATAATGCTAGTGAGGCAGCAGTAAGAGAAATGGCTCGGATCAACCCCCGCATTCCCTGGAAACCAGCATTTCCTTCTCCCACACCTGCCAGTGCTGAACCAACGCTGGTTTGAGACAGGTCCCGACACACAGGCCAAGTTAAGTCAACCAGGCTTCACAGCTCCTTTCACCCAGGCAGGCAAAGCCTTCTGCTTCCCCAGACACCAAAAGGGCCTTGCAAAGGATACACAACTGGTTCTAACCTAATTAAACTTTCTCCAAAGCCTGGCCTGAGAACAGCTGTGGAAGACAGTGAGGACACAGTCCCCTTTGGACACTCTCCCTGCTGAAGCAGGAACCAGACCGCCTGGAGCTGGGCCATTGCCGCACAGCAGAGCTGGAAGAACAGCAGCAACTGTGTGGGGCAAAAGGACTGAACTCCCAGGTCCCTCTTCTCCACCCCGTGCCCCTGCCATGACCCCCCCACCTCCGAAGCCAAGGTCAACTTGCTCAGCTTCCACCAGATGGAAGAGTCAGGACTAGCAGGTGGCCCCACGCATGAGAATCAGAGGCCAAGGAGAAATTAAAATGGCAGCACCAACAATGGAACAGCGTGTGATGCTTCAGGAGAGAAGAGAATAATGTCTGGTCGGCTCTGGGCTGAGCTCCGAGCATCTCCGGGGCGGGGGGTGGGGGACACGTCAAAGTCAGGCTCTCTGCGGAGATCTTGCTTTTTTGCCAGTCGGTAAAAATCTGCCAAAGAAATTTGTGGCCTTTCCCCCCAGGAGCACGTCACTTCTCTGCAAAAAATGTCTGTGACCCAGGAACACTGCAGATGGCAGACAGAGCCACGCGTCTTAGCAGAGGGGGCTGTGGCGTTCCCAACATTCAGAATAAACGTCGGCCTCGTTTTTTATTTTTAATTTAAAAATTTCTTCCTTTGCACGTCACCACTTCTGGCATTACAGGATTTCGTACTTGTCCACCAGGAAGGTGGTTTCAGTGGAAAACCTTACAGGGCTGTTCCCATCTACCTGGGTCACTTTGGTAACCTGTGGAGACAAAAGGCAACGTTAGCTCAGCACTGAACATCGCTCCCTACCGCAGTGATGCCACGCTTCCCAATGCCGTGATGGCCACGAGGGCACAACCAACCTGGCGCCTTCAAACCACAACTCAGCCCTGAAACAAAGATCTTTTTTCCCAGGAAACCTGAAACGGGGGAGTGATTTTCTGTAGTAACTGTGTCTCCACTGAGGAGTGAAGTGGCAGCCACTGGCTACACTTCACACTGAAGACAGACAGTTGTATGCCAAGCACTGTTTTGGCTACAAGGCCGACGGATTCTCCAACAAAGTCTAAGGGGAATTAATGATTACTCAGAGACTTGAAGACACAACTGAAACTTCAGGCAAACTCCATGAAGTGTCAGCTGCCAGTGCTGTCTGCTGGCACTCCCGAATCCAGCTATCTCAGAGGCAGGTTAACTGCCAACCCTTTAGCCATGGCCAGTGGGACAGCATGGCCCCACTGCAGCATGGCCAGTGTCAGCCAGCCAGGGACTGAGGCAAGGATGACGTGCCACCTGTGGAGCATCAGCAGTGACCGTACCTGTATGTTGCAATAGTTCTTTTTGGAGATGAAGGAGACTTGCACGGGGAAGAAGTCGTTTGGCTGCCCTGCTATGCTAAACTCCAGACTACCACTCTTGTTTTTGGCATCAATCACTGGCAGGCACCACTCAAGGAGGTTTCTCCGGCTGTCGTGGCGATACTCACCATCAATCTCCCCAATCACTGGGGCACCGACACCAGACCTAGAGCAGGCAATGAGAAGTGACAATCACCTCCCTGCACAGAGCTAAGGAAACGCCTCTTAACACCTGCTGGCTTGGCCAGATCCACAAAACAGGGAGGGGATGGAGGTGATGGGACTCAGTGCTGCGCGGATAAAGGAGCGTTACTTGTGGATAAGGAGCGCTACTTACGGCAAGGGGATGGTGATGATCACATCATTCAGCTCTAGGCTCTCCTCTTGCAACTCATATTCAATGTTAACATCACAACTGTTCCCACTCTCTGATGGCCAGCAGTTAACTGAGGGAACAGGGACAGTATGTGAACCATGCAGGCCTTTCACGTGGAATAGGCTTTCACAAGATGATGCACTTCAAAACACCCAGCAAAGTCACCCTCAAGAAATTCTAACTTTAAGAAAAGCTATTTTCTTTGACGTGTTACAGAAAACACACGCTGCCAAGGACAGGCACTATCCAGTGGATACACATAGTATGTCCAATGTCTCACAACATGCCAGGCTCCAGGCAGCCAAGCTGCTGCAAGGCAGCTACCAGCAGCTCATGAACAAACACTGGCTTCTTCTGCCTGAGCCCCCAGCCTTGCACTCACTTGTCAGTGGAATGAAGGACTCTTCTGTGGTCTGCAACCTCCACTTCAGCACGCCTACGTCGCTGTTAATAGGGAATGACTTCTCTGGGTTCTTCAAACCGATCTGTGACTCTGTAGTGAAGAGCTTCTTGTCCACGTTTGGGTGAGTCTGAAAGAGGAACACATGCCCAGACTGTAGGTCTAAGCCCAAGGACAGAACCATAGGTAATGCAGGTTCCACCAGGACAGGCCTACACATTCCATAGTGTTTGCTTTGACAAAACACACATCAGATTTCCTCCTGGCCCAGGAGCCCACCTGGAGCACAAATGCTTATCAACCTGGGATTCCTTCCAGGAAACGCTAACCTGACAAGAAGGATCCGCACCACTGTCCTTCTTACGTGCTACTGCACCAGAGATTCTAGCGATGCAGGCCGATATCTACAGAACAGCTATAAGTCAAAGACCATCCTGAATGTTCACAGCAGACAGAAAAATCAATCTAACGCTGCTGGGAAAAAACAGCCTGACACCGTAACACTATCATCTCCCCTCAGCAACCTTAAGGCACGTATGTGTCAGTGGCCAACTGAGTGTTTAAACTCCATTTAAACACTCTCTTCACAACCTCAAGTGCGAGCAGCTTTTTAGAAGCTGAGGATTTTTGCAAGACACTGTTCAAGTTACACTGGAAAGACAGGAGTCAGCACAGGGTTTGGTCTCATCTTGCACCTGAAGCACCGCTTGTGGGAGTGCTGTTAGCACACTCGCTCATGGGATGCACTGGAAGGAAGGGGACTTGCAGACAGTGATGATGTACAGGTAAGTCCCTAGCGAGGAGTGAGCCAGAGTGTGTCAAAGCAGCACCACCTCCAGGGATCAGTAAGGTCACATAAAGACGAAGAAAGGGAAGGACGAATCTCCCAAGAACCTTCTGAGCTGCTACTGCTGACTGCGATCAAGTGCTCCAGCAATCGTCCCAGGTACAGCAGTGACAGGACAAACAACTCCAGAAAGAAACAGCTTCTGAGAGAATAAATCAATTCCCCATTGGCACAGGAAGTTTGTTATCCCATTTCCACTCCACAGCTGCAGCTGACATCACACAAACAGGCACTGAGCAACACACCAGGCTGCTGCAAAGTCCAAGTGAGGTCACCTGGCATGCCAAGGTGCACTGCTGGGCAGATAAGGCTCTGAGGGCAGGATGGCAACTGAGATCACATTTCTCCAGTGAACTTCAATCCCTCGAGCGTGACTGGCCCCGCACTTTTGCTAATACCTGCACTGACTACTCCCATTTCCAATGCATTTGCTGAGAGGGCTCGGACGAGAACACAGGACAGCAACATACTCGAGTTCATCTCCAATATTTTTTCCCTGGAAAGCAACAAAAGCCCATTCAACAGCACGGGACTCCAAACAGGCTTTACCTGTAGCTGCACTCCCCTCTTGTCTTCATTTTCTACGTGCAGGCGAATCCGTGCAAACTTTTCATCAGAGATGTGCAACATGATCATGCCATGAAGCTCCATGTTCTGCAACCCTCCATCACGGCCACAGGTCAAGGAGATTTTCTCCTCTATTTTCATGTGCACGCTAGACAGACAGAGAAAAAGCTCAAGTCCTACACTCAGTATCTCCCAGACAGCAGAGAGATCAGTGCCCACTAAGGACAGGCTGTGTGTACTGAGCAGGAGCTCACAACAACAGCACGGCTGGTACAGTGGGGGCTAATACTGCTCTGACAGGGAACTCAGGGGCAGAAGGATCCACACATACAGGTCTGCAAGGGATGGGAGCCCAGTTAAACAGCAGCGATGCAGCATCTTGACATGCTGGTCATTCAAATCCCCTCTGACTGGCTGCAGCATGGCTCACTGCACTAAAAGTTATGAATTGCTGCATGTAAAATGAACCATGAACGCCTCCATCCTGAGCGGCAACCAGGCTGGGAAACAGGGAAAACGGCGCAGGGAAAAAAGCACAGGAAAATTCCCAACCTCAGCTCAACAGTGGATGGACAGCCCATTTTAGTTAAGAGGATGCCTAACCAAACTAGCTATCTGCTTTTTTGCTGACATGCTTTCCCAAATTTTGCCCAACTTTTATAGTCACGAGGTAAGAAAACACAGGGAAAAGCCAAAGAAGAGCACGGAAGCTCTCTCCCAAGGCCACATGCAGGGAGAGCTGTGAGGAGACTGCTTCCAAAGCAAGAGCAGCACTCACCTCTCCATGTTAATGGGAGGAGCAAGAACTTTGGCTGCTTCTGCAGAGCGCTTGCCTACAGAAGTCATGATATTTTCTCCTTCCGATTTCAGCTTGTCCACGAAGTTGTCCACCTCCTTCCCTTTAGCGCCGAGTTTCAAGGCTTTACTGGGACCTGAAGGCCTAAATAAAAGGTGTCATAATCTCCAAGTCAGCTGACAGCAATGGGTTCCCCCTTCCTGGTTATCTTCAAATGCTGTAACTTGACCATCCCAACATCACAGCATTCAACTTGGCAGCCTTTCTGGGGGAGAACACGCATGGAACTAATCATCTTATGTGTATGGTGCCAAGTTATAATTTAGATTTGGATATGGTTCCCATGTATTATCAGGAGCTGGGACCACTTTTTCTCACTCAAAATGGAAGCCCATTGTTCATCCAAGAATTCAGAGAGACTACGGGGTGCTACTGTGATACGTGGCACAAATGCTCCTCAGTATTTACACGGATGAGGAACTCATGTTAGACTCTCTGTTTGGGTACATGGTTTGAGCCAACGCTGACTCCAACATCTGCCACCTGCTGTCCCCTCTACCTGGCTGGTGCTGGTGCCACTTTGGGCTTCTCGGTCTCAATAATGGTCTCTGTGATCATCGCTGTCGTTGTGCCCCCAGACACAGCTGAGCTGCCGAAGCCCCCGAACCCTGGTGCCTTCTTGCCGTGTCTCTCCGCATCCCTCCTGGCCTGCTGCAACTCCTTCGCTTTACGGCGCATCTCAGCTTTCGCTTCACGTTCCTGCGTCTGAAGGAAAAGGTAAGAGGCTGATGGAGCTTTGCAACCTCAGCCCTACCCTGCACAGGAACTAAGTGCAGTTGCCCACAAACCCCTTGCCAAGAAAAAAGAAACAAGAAACAGGCATTTAGCCCTCAGAAAAGCTAAATAATTGCATGGCCCCACGAAAGTGGAGGAACACCTCTGTACAGCAAAGGTGGTGTATCCCAGACAGGGCACCTTGTGTGTGTCAGGATTGCAGGTGTCCCCGCTCACCTCTCTGACTGCCCGAAACACCTTTTCCTCATGTGAGTCCATCTCAGTGAAGGTCCGAATTTGTGCCAGATTTACATTCTCGCGGTAGCCCAGGGCGACAATTTCATCAAAGGCAAAGATCAGGTCGAAGCAGTGTTCAGAAATCTCATTCTCTTCCAGAGCTCGACAATATTCAGGGATCTAGAAGGGGAGAACATTTTAAAGGAGTACCCACAAACAGTACTGTGTAAACACTTTCTTTCTACCATCCCAGAGGTCACAACTGTGCCAGACCCTCCCAAGCCCAGCACACCTTTACGCTGCTCTTCATACCATTACGTCATCAATAAACAAGATGAAGTTTTGCCATTGTTCGTTTTTCTATGCTAAAATCCTTATAGAACCTCTCAGCTTCCTCATAACACTAACTCAAAGGAACCCAACTGCATGCTGGGGCCAGTGAATTTCCTGGAAATCCTTTGGTTGTGTGAAGACACAAACTCACTGCTTCAGGATCCCTGCATAGCAATGCTGCACTTCTAACAGCCTTACACTGTACAGAGAATATTTAATGCTAAATCACAGTCAGCCCTTTGGTATCACCAGCTGAAGTATGACTGATGATTTTTTTATGTGGAGTTCAAAACTACCACCAAAAGTTCAGAGCTTTCTGTCCAGTCAGGAAGGGAAGCTCTGGACCATGGACCTACCAGGTGGGCAGGCAGCGCTCCTGCACCAGCTCAAAACATCCCTCACAACAGCATCATTCTGGGCTTTAGGCACGTCACTGAGTGACAAATCCTTACCACTCTAGAGAAGAGTCGGAGTGTTTCCAGGTCTTCCAGGATGTTGCTGTTTTTTGTGGTAATCAGCACCATGTAGAGCTTCTCCATGGGCTGGTAGACGTACCGCACGCTCTCTGTCTCCACAAACGTGTGCTGCTTTCCCGTGTTCATCAGCTTTGGGAATGCCGCCAGCAGCCCCTCGATGCGGGTGCGAGTCATCTCCACGAACTGCCGGGACACGATGGCCTTCCCTGCCTTCGTGCACACGGCGGCTGCCAACAGCACCTGGAGGAGGGCAGCGTGAGCCGGGCCTCCCGCTCCGTGCTCACAGAAAGGGTCTCTTCCCACCACACTTCACCTGCACGCCCTCCCTTAAACAAGAGCTTAAGTCTTTCTCTGTGACCAAGAAATGAACTATGTCAAGAGCAGAGACATCCCTGCTTTTCTCTCTCTGTTTCACATTCTGTCCCGACATTATCCTGAGAGCTCTCCCTGCTCTTCTCAGGCAAACGATCATTCCGGATTTCACGCACACCGAGGTGTAACATCCCCTGGGAGTGTTATGGGAGGCGCCAGGTTATCGACCTTTTCATCAGGCTGCCCAAGCTTATAACTACACACAGGAACGCTGTGAAATGTAACATCTCTCTCCAGTGCCATACGCACAGAACAGCCAGGTTAACGAAGCCCTGGTTATCACTCACAGCCCTTGAACGGCTCCCGGGCAGTTCGCAGGCGTTATCACACCGACAGGGCAGCAAGGCACTCACCAGCTGCACTTTCCCCTTCTCTCAATCTGCCCAAACTTCCTCCCTATATTTCTTTCTTACAGAAGTTAATTACCTTTGTCAGGATAATTCTGTTCTGCACTTC
Source organism: Gymnorhina tibicen (assembly GCA_013399875.1). NCBI lineage: Eukaryota > Metazoa > Chordata > Aves > Passeriformes > Artamidae > Gymnorhina > Gymnorhina tibicen. The sequence goes on from VXAZ01000607.1 coordinate 74,846, forward strand.
AGATCTTTTAAATCCGCAACTGCTGTCATTGACATAAAGTATCAGAAACCCTCAAGCGTGGCAGCGCTGATCCCTGCCGCACCTCGGGCACAGTTTAGCTCTGACGGAGCCGTGTGCAGGTCTATGCTGACCCAAACACCGCCCCGACGACAAAATGCGCTGGACCAGTCCTGAGACACGGGGCTCTCAGGGTCACACCGGGGAGCAGGCGGGCACCACCCGCCCGGCTACACCTGAGACACCGAACGCCCTTTAGAGTAGGGGGGAGGCCGTGCTGAGGAGGCACCGTGGCTCCGAGTCACCAGAGAAAAAGTGTCCCCGCC
>VXAZ01000607.1:75509-124557 GCA_013399875.1 Gymnorhina tibicen
ACATGGGGGCGCGGGCGGAGGTAGGGCACGGGACACAGCGTGGCAGGACACGGCGGGCCGTGGATGTGGGCGCCGGGCCGCCCCTGACTTTGCCTCTCGGCGCAGCCCCGCCCGGTGGAGAACCAGCCGTACGACGAGAGCCTGGAGCTGCCTGAAGCCGAACCCGGAGCCCGCTCGCCGCGGGCGGGGGCCGCGGGCCGCCTGCGGGATTTTCGTCGGCCCGGGGTGTCTGTCGGAGCGGCCGAGAGCGGGAGCGGCGAGCGGGGCAGCGGAGGGAAGGTACGAGCGGAGCGGGCGGGGGGACGGCCCGGTGAGACTCGGTGATATCCCGTGAGATCCGGTTCTCTCGTCCAGGAGGAGGCAGCGGCACACGTCCCCGGCCCCGCCACCCTCAGCGAGGATGACGACGAGGACGATGAGGACTCGGAGGAAGATTCCTCGGAGAGCGACTCGGAGGAGGACTCGGAGGAGCACGGGGCCGCGTTGGAGGGGTGGGTGGTGTTCCTGGCCAGAGGGGCAGGGGCTGAGGCTGGTGGGTGCCGTTCGGGCCCTGTCGGCTCTGCCGGTTTCCCCTGATCCCACGAGGCTGAGCAGAGTCGTGGGCATCGCGATAGGCAGCTCCATGCGCCAGGGTGGTGGTTCCTCCAGATGGTGAACCAGTCCCGGGCTTGTTTGCTGTGCCCAGGAGAGGCAGCAGCTGGAATGACCCAAGGTGTCAGCCAGGCCAGGCTGGCAGGAGAGGTCCAGCAAAGGGAAGGACCATCTCGAACATGTCACTCGGGTCCTGATAATTCTTCTTCTTTTCCATCGTTTTCAGCTTCAAAGCTATTGCTGACCCTATTGCTGCCTTTGTGCAGAGCACTTAGCCCCCTTTTGACAGCCCTGTGTGGGACTGAATGATCACATATGTCCATCACTCAGGTGCTTTTCTTGGCCAGCAGGTCCAAGGCAAAATGGGGCCCAATAGTGCTTTCCCCGTGCAAGAAGTGTTTTCCAGAGAGGACTTGCTGCCTGGTGGTTCAGCTTCCCACATTTGTCTGCCTCAACTGGGGCCTGGTTTCTGTTGTACAGAACTTGCCACATATTAATATTTTCCCACTACTCCTTTTACTAGTGACTTCAATCCAGCAGATTTTGACTACCTGCAAGTGTCTTCTGAAATCAAAGATCTCTTTGAATACATCAAGAGGTGAGTGGAAGGGTTTAGCCTGGTCTTGGCTCTCCTTTGTGTCAATTATTGCAGCACAGTTCCTACTCACCGACACTATGGTGTTGTTTTTTTCCAGGTACACTCCCAAAACAATAGAGATTGAGCACAAGCTGCAGCCTTTTATTCCAGACTTTATTCCTGCTGTTGGAGACATTGATGCATTCCTAAAGGTACGGTTTCTTCAGGTTCCTCTGTCTGTCCTGCCCCACGAACCGAAGTGGAATGCGGGGTCAGAGCACGTAGGCAGCCAGCCTGGGGCCTGGGCTGTCCCTGCGCTGTCAGACATGATGGGCAGACACCTGGGAAACTACACTGGTGGCTTGGTCACATCTCAAACAGCACTTGGGTAACGTGGGCAAAGGCTGGGTTTTTCCTTCTCCAACACCATGTGCTTTTCAGGCAGCACCGTACTCAGAATGCACATCTGAGAGAGCCCACAGGGAGGCTCTGTACAAACCTGCCCTGGACTCCACAGAGAACAGGGCTCTGTTTTCCTGCAGGTTCCTCGTCCTGACGGCAAGCCTGACAACCTTGGCCTGCTGGTCCTGGATGAGCCCTCAACCAAGCAGTCAGATCCCACTGTGCTCTCCCTTTGGCTGACAGAGAACTCCAAGCAGCACAACATCACAGTGAGTCAGGAAGAGGGAGGTCGCACTTGCTGCACGCTTGCTGGAGTAAAACCATGGCATTTTACTCTTACAACTGAGAACTTGACTTTAAAAGCAGCAAAACCAGACCTTTTGCTTTAATCCATAGTTTTAAACTGCAGTGGATCTGAGCCTTGCTTCAGGCAAGTCTTGATACAAACTCTGGGTCTGTTCACTTCAGGTGATGCCTTATTTCTTTTTGGTTGTTTGTACCCAGTTTTAGTCGGCATTTTGCCTGCAGAAATCCATTGGTAAAGTGCAGCTGGGAAAGAGAGAAGGCCTGGTTCACCAGGAGCGAAGGCAGGTTTCCCAAAAAATCCTAAAACACCATGAAACACTTCCAGGTTTATATTTGTGTTTTTAGCAGCAGATAAAAGTGAAGAGTTTGGAGAATGCAGAAAAGAACCCCAAAGCCATTGAGAGCTGGATTGAAAGTATCAGTGAACTGCATCGCTGCAAACCTCCTGCCACAGTCCATTACTCCAGGTGAGCCCTGATGTTGGCAGTGGAAGGTTGTGTGTGATCCTAAAGCTGATGTTCTTCTCTTCCCCGGCAGGCCAATGCCTGACATCGAGACCCTGATGCAGGAATGGTCACCAGAGTTTGAGGAGCTCCTGGGAAAGGTATATTGTCTGGGTGACCAGTAGTTAGCTCAGCGCATGGTCTTATAAACCATCTGCCACGAAAGCTGGGTGCCTGCTCCATCCCACAGCCCAGTCCTCTTGGGCTTGTTCCTCCTCACGACTCTGCCCTTGCCAGAAGTTGGGGAGTAGCCCAACACTGGAATTCCCAGCTGCTGCCCCAGTGGCCTCTGTATGCTCCCAGGCTCCTGTGGTCTGGGAGCAGATCCGATAGCCCTGTCTGTTCCAGGTGGGTCTTCCAACTGCGGAGATGAGCTGTGACCTTGCTGAATACATCGACATGATCTGTGGTGAGCTGGGGAGGCTGTGCTGCTGACACAATATGATGCTGGCCTGGCACTCTCGCTGAAAGTGAGAGAGCTTTAGCTGCAGGCTCAGCTCCGAGCAATCGGGATCATTCCCTGCTACTTCAGTGGGAGGTGGGCTCTTCTACTACAGGGGTTTGCAGTCTTTGGTGCATGGAGGCCCAGGTGATGGTGGGCAGTGGGGAGCTCAGCCCTTCCTGACAATGCCCTGTGTAGGGCAGTGCAGACCAGGTGCCCTCACGCACTTCTGATCTCACCTGCAGCCATTCTGGACATCCCCGTGTACAAGAGCCGGATCCACCCTCTGCATGTCCTCTTCTCCCTCTTCTTGGAGTTCAAGAACTCGCAGGTATGCAGCTCCACCCAGGTGCTCCTCACCCAGCTAGCAGCACTGCACAGCTGCTCCCTTCGCGTTTGGCTTTGTGGTGCAATGGGCGTGTACAAAGGGCTGGTGGGCCCCGGAGAATGTGTTCTCAGCCGCTCCTCTCCCTGGTGCCTCTGCCTGACACAGGGAGCTAGGCTGTGCTCTGGGCTGAGCTGCCGTGTTGTTCAACGGGCCAACACAAGCCAGAATGCATTTCCTTGGGATGACTGCTGAGCACACAACTCACGCAGAGCCGATGTGGCCAGAGGCATGTGTGTGCTCTGAGCAATGGGAGTCAAATCTTTGCATGAACACGTTCTTTTCCCTGCAGCACTTCAAGCCCCTGGCTGATGGGCAGAAGGGCAGGAGCCCACCATCCAACCCACCCTCACAAGCGGCGGAGGCAGAGGTGTTGAGCTTTAATTGATGCTTCACATTAAAGCCTCACCTCCTGGATCACCGTCTGCTGCTGGACACTGAGGTGTACCCAGACCAGGTTGTGAGATGTGACACAGCAAATCAGAAGCCTCTCTGGTCTTTAGAGACATTGCTGGGTTGTTCTGTGTTAGGGAGTAGGGCTTGACTCACCGTATTTGTCGCAGAAGCTGCCTAATGGCTCCATTTTTGACTTGTTCCCAAGGAGTTCAGCATTAAACCAGCCTTTTCCAGTGTCAGGCTCTCTGTGCCACAGGTGCTGCAGAGCAGAGGCTCCTTGAGCACACGCTACGAGGGCTGGAGCAAACAGGAACAAATTCCACACTCAAACACAACACTCAGATTTGCTCAGGGTGTTGCAAGCTCCGACCTGAAGATCTTGAATCTCCTCTGCTCCTTATTATTGAACCCCCTTTCCTGTTGAGAACAGTCCCTTAGCTCCTGCCAAGCAGAAATAACCTGTGCGGCACCACACAGATGCTTGAATTTAGTTTATTGCTGTTGGGACGGCTCTCCCCAGCCCCTGCTCTGCTGACCTCCCACCCGTCTGCCACAGCAGCAGGGACAGGGGCAGAGAGGATCGTGCAGCAAGCGAGTCGCAAACCTGCTAAAGCAAAGCTGGTGCTTGGCTTTACCCCAGGAAGAATCACAGTGCTAGAGCCTGGCTATAAACAGCTTTGATGCATTTTGATTATAACAGAATATTGGTACCAAGTTCGTGGACTACATAAAACCATGCCTTGGCTGACAGCGCAGCTCCCAAGCCCTGCATTGCACAGCATAGCACGGAGCTGGGGCTGGTCAGCTCCCACGTCCCATCACGGCCTTCTTGGCACCCTCGGCTGCATGGCTCCAGGGGCTGGTACGTACCTGGTGCCGGGCAGCCCTGGCTCACAGGCACCACGCTGCAGCCTCACAGCCAGATCTCATCACTGCTCATGCTGGGCACTTTGTAGATGCGCCCGGACATTGGGAGCTGGACAAAACCTGCAGGAGAAAGAATTCGCTGCCTGTTGGGGCAGCCACGGAGTTCCGTGTCCCATAACACATCTTTTGGGGCTGCTTGCCCACCTGCTCTCCTTACCAAGCTTGCTGAGGACCAGGGAGTTCTCCAGACCCAGCAGGGCACTCTCTTCTTGCCTAGCACCAGCTCCTGCATCCTTGGGGGAAGCTGCAGGGAAGGAAAAGAATGAGAGCCAGGACATCTATCCTTCACCCAGGCAGGACCTGGGGCCCCACGTGTCTCACTGCACTGGCACATCAGGGTTTTACCTGCATCTTCCTGTGCAAGGTCACCGAGGCGCAGGTTGGGTGGCAGGGACCGGGTCTGGCGGGGCAGACGTGTGCCTTGGGGCTGTGAGGGGTCAGAGCTGCTGCAATGGGAGCATTGGCTGGGTGGGCTGTTCTCTCCTGCTTGCCCTGGACCTCGCACCAGCCTGGGCAAGCGGCATGCCAGGCAGGCAGCACAGGAGCCCAGGCTGAGCAGGGCAGCGAGGGCCAGGGCTGCTCCAATGGCAACACCCAGGACAGGCAGCTCCACACGGGCATCCAGCAGACCTGCACAGGCAGCACAGACCCCTCAGCGCCCTTCCACGCGGCCACTGCACCATGCCCACCCCTCAACAGCTACCTGTGGGCAGGAGGGAGGCAGCAGTGATGCCCACACTGTTGGCTGCTCTGATGGAGAGGTTTCCAGCTGTGCAGCTGAGATGGATATGAAGCGAGTGGTTGGCCAGCCCTGGGTAGCTCGTGGCACCCAGGAGGAGAAACTTGGAGGTGTTGGCCATCACATGCCCATCCTGGTCCACCCAGGTGATGCTGGCGGGTGGGTTGGCTTGGACCAGCACAAAGAGCACCAGGAGAAGGCCAGCGCCCTCGACCTCCTGGTAACGGGCACCTTCCCACAGGATCTCTGGCTTATCTGTAAAAAACAGAGGCAGTGAGATGGGCAGGACGGATGGGGGTAACACAGCTGGGAGCAGGATTTGTCTCGCCAGGGTCCAGGACAGCTTGTCTACCTTGTTTGCACAGGACTGACAAGATGCTGCCCTGCTACGGCTGTGATGGACGCGGGTTATGGTCCTGCCCAAGCTGGATGGGAGCCCCACGCGCCCTCCCCACATCCCGGTCTGGAGCAGGCCAGCACCGCGGACCTTACACTGCACATTGAGGAGGATGGAGGCGTTGTAGGTCTCACTGGAGGTTGGGTTGGTCAGAGAACAGTTGAGCTGGTGGTCAGAGCGCTGGGCGGTGAGGGTGAAGATTCTGGCAGTGTCCGCAGTCGAGAGGTTGACTTCCTTTTTCTGACCGTTGAGGTACCAGGCCTGTGTGGCACCGGGGACTGGCCGGGGAACCCAGCAGGTGAAGACATGGCTCTCCCCCTCCTGCAGTGTGCACACTGCTTGCGGCTGTGCGTCAGTGGTGGGGTCCAGTTCCCCCAGTGCTGCCAGAGAGCCCACGGCACATCAGAGCTGCGGCCAGGGTCCTGCTCCCGGAGTCATGCACCAGACCCTACCACAGCCTCACCTGCCAAGCAGAGCACCAGGTGGCTGAGCAGCAGTAGCAGCGGAAGGGTAAGGGCAGCCCCCGGCCAGCCCCTGGGACACCCCATGGCATATCAGCCGTGCTCAGCGCTAGGAGAGAGGCAGCTAGAACAGGGACATGGGGGCGTACACCACGCTGGGCCCCGGTGTTCCAGCACACAGCAGGGTCGGAGGATGGGGCCCAGCTGCACCTTACCTGCAGCATTGCTGCTACTGTGTCCAGTCCAGTCTGCAGTGCGGCTCTGCGCCTGGGCCCCGGCACGCAGGGCAGTGCATGCGGCGCAGGGGCGGGCCCCGGCACGGCTGCGAGCATTCATCCCTCTCGCCGGGCCCCCGTCGCCGCCTTCCCCGAGCGCGATTGCTGCGCGCAGCCGCGGGGTCAGTCCTGCCGCTTGCGAGAGCGGCCAGAGACCGCCCAGCCAGGACAGGGTATGCGCGTCCCCGTGCCTCCAATCTCCCCTCGTCAAGAAAGGCGGCCCAGACTTGCACCCACCAGGCTACCCATCTCACCGGGGCTGTGCACGCTCGGGAATCACACCGCAATGCCACAAGCACAGCCCAGGCGCTGAGAACAGAGAGAGGTTTATTGGGGGTGGAGCAGAGCGAGACAAACACAGCAAGGTGCTTTGGTACTTTCCAGTCCCTGGCTGTTAGCCAGGAGGAGGAAAAGGAGCTCTGGCACCTGAGGTGGACCTTCTCTGGCCGCCAGGACACGTCTGCCTGGGCCACCTCAGGAGCACGGCTCTACCCAGCCCACTCGCTGCCTGGCCCATCTCCTGCCCGTCTCAGTCGCTTCCAGTGCCATCGGGGTTGCACAGCCGACCGAGCATCTCGCAGAGCATCTGGTTGCAGAGCGCAGAGTAGGGGTTCAGAAGCACGAGCTGCTGTCGGGCGAAGGCGCTGCCCAAGCGCGCTGCGCGCTCGAAGTCCCGCCGGGCGTCCTCGTCCCGCGCCTGCAGCCGGTGGATGAGGCCGCGCTGCACGAAGCTCTGGCAGGCGGCGCGTCCGCAGCCGCGGCTCAGGCGTATGGCGGCATCCAGGTCCTGCAGGGCACCTGGCGACGAGGGGAGGCATTGGTGGGGGCTAGGGGTACCAGAGGACTACCCGCACCTGCGCTGCTCACCTGCCACGTCCCCGCGCAGGCGTAGGGCTTGGGCCCGGTTATTGTAGCCCGAGGCGCGCTCAGGAAGCAGGCGAATGGCCTCACTGAACCGCTCCAGGGCCGTGCTTATGTCTCCTGACTCAGCCGCAGAAACCCCCTGCAGCTCCAGCTCCCGGACTTGATCCAGCAGCTCCAATGGAAAAGCTTCCACTGTCGCAGTGTAAAGGGGAGACCTTGACTGGGAAGTGGTGACACCAGGACACCCCACGGGGCCCAGTCCCACTGCCACCCTACAGTCCCTGTCCAGGAAGGGAACAGACACAGGGCAGGGTGCCGATGTCCAGCCTCAAGCAGGCACTGCTGCCAGCCTGCAGAACCTCCTTCCCTGCCTGCCTGCTTGCCCGATGGGGACCCTGCTGCCAGTTCCAGCAAGAACCTGGTGCAGCATCACTGACCTTCATCCTGGACATCCTCCTCCTCCTCCTCATCCAACCTTGGGATATCCCCAAAAGGGGTGCTGGGGTTAAAGATGGTCTGCAGGACAGCTCTGTCATTCGCCGTGGCCATGGTGCTCCCTGTGCCACCGAGGCCTGTGATGGGGCTGCACGCACAAGCAGGCTGTCACGGCCTGGTTAATGTTCACACTGCCGGCCCCACTTCACCCTGCCTCATCCTATCGCAGCCTGAGCGTGAGGCCCCACCGCCTGGCCAGTGTCCCCCGACAGCAGCCCAAGGTGACCTGCACACACTGGAGCCGAGGGCTCCTCACTGAGCACCCTGCGCAGTCCTTGGTGCTGGCCAGGGGCTCCCATGCCTTGTGAGCATCCTGGAGAAGCAGCAGATTCTGAGTGCTCAAGAAGAAATGGAGAGAGCCCTCTGCAGCAATAAACTTGACATGTTTATTAATTAAACTATCACTTAAATAAAAAAAAGTGCATAGAAAATAAACATGTTTAAAAACTCCTTTTTTTGTTTTTTTTTACAACTATGTACACTTTTTATTTTTACATTCAGTCTTTTGCAGAGCTTTCAGCATTTTTTTAAACTATTAAAGTATTTCCTTCTTCCCTGTGGCAGGGAGTTAACACTGATGTACTTTAGACACGTTTCCTCTTAAAAAAAAAAAACAAACCAAACAAAACAACAAAAAAACCCAAACAACCAGAAGATTGGAAGAACACAAGAAAAAAAAGGTTTTGTTATACATGATAAGTTGTCAAGAAATGTATTTCTAGAACATAACCTTGCCTTTGCAGAGCTTTTTTTTGCCTTTTTTTTTTTTTGAAACAATTATTCACCTACCTGTAGTTACTAAAGAGACTGTAAGTTCAATAAAAGAAACACCACAAGTATAGTTCTTGGCTGATAGACGAAGCTACTGTACCTTGTTAAAAAGATACCAGGAAAGCACAGAGCACATTTTTCCCTATATGTAGGTGGTACCCCAACATTCATAACCAAAACGAGAGGAAGGAAAGGAAGAAACCAAGTTGTACAAGTACTGACTGTAACAAGAAGGGCCAGGAAAAGCCGAGCCATCCGCTCCCAGCTCCCGGCCCTGGCTGCCGGTGGGGAATGTGCAGCAAGGCTTTCCCGGAGCCGTGAGCAACTGTAACACAATCCTTATCTATAGTGTTAAGAGAATTAAAAGCCATGAACCGATACTGAACTAGGCTTCATTACACGGTGCATTACTATATTAGTTCCTATATATATTGTATTTATAGTTATAAAAAAAATTGCAAGTGTCGAGAGTGGACCAGTGTATGGGTGAATGGCATGATTCTGCACAGACCGTCCTGCTGAAGAACCTGGTATTGCTTTGAAATGAAAGAAAATCAGAAAGAAAAGATACCCAGCCCTTTGCAATGACCCGCTTCTCCTTTAAAAAAAAACATGTCGGTTTGTACAAAAAAAACCAAAAACGCCCTAAGGTTCCTTTTTTAGTATTTTCAGATTCCATGATCTGCGTCAGTCCTTATAAAATATACATTCATACACGGGGAGCTGGGTGCTCCTGGCCAGCCCGGGCTGAGGGTGGGCGGGCTCAGCTGCCCTGGTTGCCCTAGCCCTGCTGCCACTTGCCCCATGGGCCCAGGCTGGCCATGGTGGGCACAGCTCCCTGGGGGTACAGACAGTTTCACTGGCCACAGCGGCTCCTGCCAAGGCAGCCGCAACAGGAATAGCAGCAAAGCGGGCAGCCCGCCGGCTCGGCTGGTCCCAGCGGGAGGAGGTTGCCTGGCACTTGGATCCTGGGGGACTCCTGAGGCACAGCGCTCCCCCCGACCCTCCTTCCCACTTCTCCCCATGTGGGGTGGCTCTGGGCAGCGCTTCCCAGTGAAGCTTCCTCCCGCAGCCAGGAAATCGGGAGGTGGCAGCAGCGCAGGGGTGAGAAAACGCAGCGTAGTGGAGCTCTGGGATAAATTCAGGGGCTTTGCCGTGGCGAGGGCTATGCCCCCACCCTGCCTCAGAAATGGAAGGAAAAGGGCCAAGAGCAGCCGTGCCCGGGGCTGTGGGGCCCAGAGCCCCCAGGTGGGCACTCTCTGGGCTCCCCAAGGTATGTGCGTTCCCAAACTGTCAGTGCATCAAATCATCTCAGTAACAAATGCAGCGTCAATGTGACTTCGCTTTCAACAGTTACCAACAAATTATCCTCAAACAGTGCAATAACAAAAGGAAATTGGCAGGTTCCGAACCTCCGAGCGCTGCTTTTCCTTCTCAGGGCAGAGGAAGAAGTCTCAAGACCAGAGAGGTGTGGACTGGGGATGCCCCTCTGAGAGACCTGGGGAGTCAGCAGGCACTCCCGGTCCCTTCCCCACCAACTGCTGGTGCCAGTTCAGAGCAGCCCTCAGATATGTCGGCTCCAGGAAGAGAGGCTCCCGTAACAACTGCAACCTAACCAAAAGGAAAGCTTGGAAAAGCGAGGGTGCTTTCTGCTTTCCCTTCTATGCAGAAAAACCCATCTGCCTTTGAGGGATAGACTGCGGGAGGAGGTGTGTGTCTCAGACTGGCCTCCCAGCAAAAAAGTATCAAGGATCAGGTCTCATCCTGTCTTGCTTTTCCTTTTAAAACCCTTGCAGGATGCCAGCGCGGGCAAGGCAGAATCAAACTTTCTGCCCGAGTCACACACTGTCCTCCCACAGAGCTAAACTCATACCATGCTGGGCAGCTCTCCCTCCTGCCCCCGTCCTTACAGGCAAATACAGTTTAAGGACCAGCCAACCCTCCCGGAGACAGTTACTGAAGTCAAAAAGGCAGAACAAGAGTAGAAAACAAAACTAAAGCAACCCCCCCACTGGAGAAAGGCTCAGACTATGTCCAGCCAGGTATTTCCTAGAACCGTCCTATGAAAATAAAAAAAAATCATTAAAAAGAGATTCTCTTAAATTAGGATAATACCACTGTAAAAAGCCTCGTCATAAGTGCTTTCCCCTATGAAGTGCTTCTCATAGAAAAATATACAAAATATATTTACATTTATAAAACCTTAAATACTAAACTGTAAACAGAACAGAGCAGAATCCAATGTTGTCACTATCAGGCTTGGGTCTCTCACTTTTCTCTCTCTGGTTTTGCTCTGAGGCACAGGGCAGACCCCATGGGAAGGAGGACTCACACTGCTCCAACCACAATGGTGGCGTCCCTCAACTTGCTCAGACCTGGCCTGGTTCCTCGTCCACTGCGCCAAAGCCTCACTCGTTTCCTATGCGTTAGGGGATGTTGTGCGGACGAGACTGGCTGGTGCTTGGCCTTGCCTTTGCAGAGAACTTTGGCTCCGTTTTGGTGCCCTTGCTGTTTCTTCTGGGGAACACAACATGACTACACCCAGATGACTGACCATGACAGGCACCTGCCTGCAGGGTCACTCTCCTGCCTGCCCCCCACAGCCTTGTGACACTGTGGCATGGCAGAGCAGAGTGGGTGCCTCCACAGCAGTCCTTCCTAGCTCCTGCTCTGCAACGGTGTGCGGCCAAGGCCGGGGCTGGAGCTGGCTCGCACTCCCCCTTCTCTCCCTTGAGACTTCCATCCGGTTCCTCAGGACACCGCTGGCTGGCTGCGCCAGCAGCTCGCTGGGCAGAGGAGGAAGCCGGCTGCTGGAGACAGGACCCAGAAGACCACTTCCCTCCCACGTGGCCACGGAGGCAGAGCGTTGGTAAACGGGAGCCTTTGCTGGCAAAGACTTACAGTGCCCCAACTGTTGGCAAAAGAATGCCTCTCGGCCAAAGAATGCCAAGAGTTTCCTACTCTCAGGCAAGGATTTCAGAGCAAGATGCCAGCAAAACTCTTCCTGTCTAGTTGTGGGCTGCTCCGTTCTGCTCTCCTCCTGAGCAGCCAAGCCAGCCCCCCGTGCCACAGAGCCCTGTGCAGGCAGCACACCTACTCTCACTCACACATAGTGTTTTGCAGACATGCAGTTCCAGGGGGCCGTTGGCGAGGCACAGCCCTTCTCCCCAGGAGGCAAGCTCAAATACTGCGCTACCCAACCACTGACTCAGCCCTCGGAAGGAGAGCTTTGAGCCAGGAGACAGAGAGGGACACGACCCGTGACTGCTGCCCCGTGCCTGGCCTGGGGTGATCTCCCCTCCCCTCTCCCACTCATTAGCCCCACGCTGAGAAACAAATATGGGGGCGGGGGGAAATGAGAATAGCAAAAACATAACCACGCTGAGGATCTTCTCCAGCCGCCCATGTCTCTCACAAGGGTGAGTGTGCACATGCGAGACATGAAGATGTGGACTCGGACAAACATAGCCGCCAGTCTCAGGTCCCTGAGCCCAGTCCATCTTCACTCCTGCTTCTGGCCTCTCTGTCCCGTCCAAACGGCCGGGGAGGGCCTCACTCGAAGCTTTGGTTCACCCCAGGCCCTGCAGGGCTCACTTGCAGCTGATGGAAGTTCTAGTTTAAAAACTTCCTACACTTCTTGGCACCGCAGTTACAGGGCAGTTTGTTGCTGGCGTCTTCAATGGGGAACTTGTAGTCATAGGTGAGCTCTTCCCCTCGGTAGATTTTGCGCATGGCAAAGATGACAATGTGTTTCTGGCCATCGATGTTGATGACCCGGGAGTAGCAGTTAGGCTCGCAGGAGTGGTTGATGAAGCGGGCCGCGTTCCCGTGCATGGTGGCATCCACCACTTCGGAGTCGTCAATGCGGAACATGTAGCACCCGATGCCCTATGCAGGGAGGACAGAGGAGGGTTAGCGCAGGCAGGGCCGCACAGCCACCCCAGCAGACAGCCCAGCTCTGAGGGAGCTCTGCAGCCTCTCTCCACCGGGCCTCACACACTCCCGCCTGAATCATTTCATGCCCACATCCACTGAGACTAATCTGAGACCCTGCCCAGACCACAGAAGGGAATGAGAAGTGCCGCCACCAGCAAAAATGAAAATAGCCCAAGAAGTCTGTAATCCCAATTTGTGATGTTCCCAACAGAATTTTCATATAGGCCTGTCCTACCTTCACAGTCACTTTCTAGCTCTCCCAAACTCTTTAAGAACATCTACAAAAGCCCAAAACTCACCTTACTGTCGTAGTATTTCTCTCGTTTGTCAGTGAGGATGGAGCGAATGACATTGCCTGAATATTCGATCACCATCTCACCTGCATCGATGTTTCTTTTGCAGAACAGACCCCGGCCATGGATAGGAGACCTAAAATGCAACAAGAAAAGTGAATTATTTCAAACGAGACAAGCAAAACTCAAGAACATCAGATTGCAAAGGCTGCAGAAAACAGGCTATTTGTGACAAGGACCATTGTGGTACCGTTAACCCTTCTCTAAGGGAACACTAACAAGAACATCACCCGGTCACTCTGCCCACATCTGAGCTGTTGCCAAGGTAAACCTTGCAAGGAGCAAGTGAGTTGTGCGGAGGATTACTTTTCAAATACATAACCTGGGCAGGAAGAAGGAAGAGGGAAAAAGCCCCAAGCCCGCTTTTCCCCCTCAATTTTGCAGTCTGGCTTCACAGAAAGTTTCCAGTTTCCACCTTCCCCTATCCTATAGGCAATGGTACCAGAGCAAAACCTACCTGTAGACACCAACTGCTTCCTTTGAGGTCTTCTTCAAGTGCCGGAAGCGCATGGGCATTGGCAGATCCATACTGGTCGCCCTCCTAGAACAAAGAGGCACTGCTAAGTGACGACCTGTATTTGAGACTCTGTGCCATGTATTAACTGGGGCACCTTCCAAGATGGAGTAATTTCTACACTGTGACACTGCAGCCTACAGAGAACACAATCAAAATTAATGCAGTGCTTTTATGTATACATATAAAAGATAATTTCCTCCCTTTCCTCCTCAAATTCTCATCAGATTGTTTCACATTAGCAAGGATAAGAAGCATTTGAAGGCAGACTCGTCTGGTGGTCACCTTCAGCTGTCACCTCTTGTTATGGCAGGAGTCACCTCTATGTCTGGCAGCGCTTGGCAGCTTTCAAGGTTTAAACACCCCTCAAAGCACACAACCCTTAAAACTAAGCCAAATCTGCTCGTTTTAACACCCCAACACTATTTTCCCCTTTGAACCTTTAAGCCCTGCTGCATACCGGGCTGATTTCAGCTGCACTTCTTCCTCTTCCTCGTCATTCGGGTTGTATTCTGGTGGCTGTCGGTGTTTAGAAGCCAAGAAATTAAACATATCAAATGCAGATTTCCTGCAATTTAAAGAGACCAAAGGGAGTTTGTTTTACTGACTGAAAATAAATGTGTGGTTGCCACAACCGTCTGACATGTTTACTGCCTCACACCTTGCCTACTCTGTCCTCTCTTAAAGCCCCTGCACACCAGGGTAGGCACAGCAGGTTCTGAGAACCTCCAGTAACAGCCCCAGCCAGGAAAGCTTTGTTAAACCAAGCAAAGGGCCACAAAGTGGCACAGGAAAATGCGCAGACTTCGAAGACGCCGAACGGTTGATTTTCATGTGCCAGTTGTTAACATTTAACTGAGAGCTTTAGTGCTGCGGAGGTTTGTTGCTCCTGCCCTGCCACAGCATTAGTTATAGAGCCAAAGGGCCAATACCAACAAGGCTCACACTTGCCTCAGGTGGACTTCGGCCCGAGCAGAGCCATGTGGGTTCAAAGGAGGTTCATTGGCCTCCTCTGGCTTGTGAAATCTGAACTTGTAGTTGTGGCAGTGCTTCGCTCCGTACAGTTGTTCAATCAGGAACACAACAGTATCGTGGATAATCCCCAACATCCTCAAACCATTCACACCTGGAACAAGAAATAGAGCACAACAAACACTATCAGTGCAGACTTAGAGCAGGAAGATACAGCAGCTTGTCACAAGGAGGCTGGGACACCACACAGCTGTCACAGCAGCACTGTATTAGCTATTGCATTCTATGTGAGAGTTTCTAATCCTTCCACTGGGAAGAAATTACCCTCCACAAAGCACGCAACAGGTTAACTGGAACTATTAAGACTCTAGGACCCTCACAGAAAGAGCTGTTTGCTCTCCCGCGTTCAGCGCAGGGTGTTACCTGCAAAGGACAGCTGCTTCAGGCGGGCGTTCGAACGGGCCTCTTGCACCTTGTCAGTCAGCGACTTCCAGGCATCTGCAGCACACACACAGGTGACAAATGGTGACAGGGTATCCAAGTGCCGGGATACTCGTATTTAAATAAACTAATTGGAGAATATGAAGTTTGCAACTTTCCACAGGCTATAAATTAAGATCCTTGGATCCAATTGCTTTCATCCTCTTGAAAATTCACATTGGCATAAGGGAAGGCAGGGTATTCAGCAACTGGTCTGGACGAAAACTCTAGACACCCAATACTCCACTGTGTGATCCACATTGCCTATTTCTTCACAAAGTATGGTTCAACATCATTGGTCAATTGATAAAACAAAATAGGTCAGTGATATATATTCCACTGAATGTATTATGTTGCAAAAAAAAAAAAAAAAAGAAAAATAATAGAATCCAGACATTATCAGGGACTAGGATTGTTCTAGGGCTGCAAACCAAGAGATTTCTCTTTTTTTAAATCTATAAATAAAGCAAATAAGAGGTCCTCAGAAGTAGTGATTTTACTTCTAGTAAGGACAGCTAAAACCAGTACAACCAACACTGCATGGTTCTCACCTTCAATGCTTTCTGCGCAGATCTGAAAACCATCATCACTGGAGATCTCAAAAACCAAACCTTTTTTTGGTTTCTTCTCACCAAGACACTCTTTCCTCTTTTGTTCTTGCTGAAGCCAAAACATAAGAGGGGAGCTGAAAGTGCTCTCTTCTTCCTCGAGAGCTTTTGAGCCTAGAAAAGACAGAAGCCAGCATGAAGATGGGAATTGGAAAGAACGATGCTTTTTACACCTGATGTTCCATGATTGAAAATAACTTACTGACTTGCCTTTTCACCAGCAAATCCAGCCAAGAAAAAAATTCTACAATGTTGCAGTAAGAATGTGAAATCTCAAGTGCCAAAATTCTCACAAACTAAAAACACAGACAAAACTATTTGTCCAAGATCTACAAATAGCAAACAAACCTTTCCTCCCCTTATAGCAAGGATAACACAAGCTAATAGCTCTGAGCCTGTTCCTGACAGAATGACAAACACAAAAATCAAATCTTCAAACATCACTTTCCCAGTCCCAGAGAATTCCAAGACTAGGTGTTTCTTAAGAAGTGACATACCTGCATTTTCCTGCTCATTTATTGAGTTCTGTGTTGATTGAGGTTCTGGGACCACAGCTGGTTGCCTTGGGAGGGAAGGAGGGAGAACATGGAGAAAAATCGTTAACAACCTGCCTCATTCCCTCACCGACCCTGAGCAGTAGTCTGTGAAATCTTGAGAACTAGACAGATACAGGAACCTTTTTCCAGATCAAATGTTCTGACATCAGTTCAGTTGGAAATGAACAAACAAAAAGATTCTACTCAATAGCATTTCTGTCTGCAGCCTCTGTCAGTCTGTGGGCAGCAGCCTAATTTCACACAGCCTGTGACCTGCTCTCTGTGTCAGCCCCACTCAGGAGTAAGGTGTAGGCCAACACGCAATCAGACACCGCTGAACGAGCATCTCCTCAGCAGGCACCGAGCTTCCCAGAACTACACACAGCTTAATGCAAAATGCTTCCATATTGCACCTAAATGTGACTGTACATCCCCCACTGGAAGCTCTCCAGGCATTTTAACTAGGCATGCCAGACTTCCCGCATTCTGCATACAAATGCCCTTCAGCTCAAGTGAGCAGAAATCACACAGAAAGGTCTGTTCATCTCTTACCCTGCAGACTGCCCACGTGGCTTCTGCAACAGCTGATCTACGCTGGCTGCATCTTGCACATCTGCCTTCACAGCAGGAGTCCTGGAAGAAAAAGATTTGGGAACATTCAAAATATCTGTCAACCCATGTGTGCCATAAATGAGACTGGAAAGCAGGAATGGATCCACTGGGAATTGCCACGACGGACTCAGCAGTTCCGCAGAATCACACAAGTAGCAACAACAGCTCCTAAGATACAGAGAACCAGATCACACTTCCAGCATCACATCAGAATCAAAAGTTGCACTTCACAATTTGCCTTGACTTGCACAGCTTGCTGGAGAACCTAGTGCAAGATTCTCTCATACTGTTACAAAACCTCAGGCAGGAGCAAAACCAAACTCTCCTCTTACCCTGTAGCCGAGACCTGGGATACAGCAACAGCCCCTTTGTCGGGAACATGAGCTTCAGAAGAACCAGTCCACATGTGAGAAGTTTTGTGCTTCTTTCCATTCCCTTTGTCTAACAATGGCTGGATGCGTTTGATTTTTGGCTTCATTTTTGTGGCACCCAGCACAGAGCTACTCGCAGACTGCTGACCAGGTGACGGGGAGCCTCCTGGAGATGCTGAACTGGCATGCATCACTGACGAGGAAGCCTTGCTTTGTTCGAGTCCGGTATTGTTTGGAACATCAACCAGCTGCGGAAAGCTTGACAACTGTGTCGTTGCCGGAACTGTGCTAAGGTCCAGCTGGGAGGATGCAACCCCAGTTTTGTTAGCTAAGAGCTGTGTCATGTGCTGAAGCTGGTACGAGCCTTCTGGGTCAGCAGAGGATGGAGCGACTGTCATGCCCATTGTCTGGGCTGAGGGTAGAACACATATGCTTGATGCAGCTGTCATGGTTGCCGTAGATGGAGTTTGAGATGCTCCCAGTTGTGAAAACATCCCAGAACTTGGTGGTAAAGTCATGTGCTGCTCCTGAAGACCAAGGCTTTGCTGACTAGCTTTGATCAGGAGGTTGCTTATCGAACCAAGGTCCCCCAATAATCCAGGGCTTGTTAGCGTTACTGAACTTTGTCCCAAAACGTGACCAGGAACTGACCCACCAGTACTAGGGGCTGCCGTGGCCTGCATGGATACGACGTTCAGCACTGAGGAACTCGACGTTAGGCCTGATACAGGCCCTGCTGGGAGGTGACTGGCATCTGGACCAATAATGCTGGGAGATGTGCTGACTGCAGTAGTGGTCCCACCTTGTGGAAGCAAAGATGTTTGCTCAAAATACATGACCCCCGACTTTGACCTTTTGATAATATTGGGGACAGTTCTATGGGATGTTGAATTCGCAATGGTTCCCAAATCCAACGGGTGGTTAGAAATCTGGGAAGGAGCAAAATTAATTAAGGTCATGTTGGAGACCATATCAGAAGGAGCTATAGCAGAAGGGGTTCCAGAAGGAGCCAGCTTCTTGTTCTTCCGTGACTGCAGACGAGATATGGGCCGTTTCTTGCCCAGGGCAGCAGCCGGTGTAGAAGCAGCAGTACCAAGGTCTGTCCTCTGACTAGCTTCAGACACTAAGAGCTGAGGATCAGGGGGTGGCTGCACCCCGATTAGAAGACCTGGTGAAGGACTGCTGATGTTTGGTGGGAAGCCTGTCTGAGTGGGTGTGGAGAAGGGATGTATATGCTGGTGATGGGACATGGGCAGTAGACCCTTGCTCGTGGGAGGGAATAATGACTGAGATGGGGGCAAGCTCGGATTTAATCCCGTGGTCAGCGTGAGCCCGCTCCCCATGGGCCCCAGAACTGAAGTGTTGGTTTCCATCACACTCTGCGCAGAACTAACGGAGGGTGTTAACTGTATCTTTTGGGTGACACCATTGGGAAGAGTTTGGAGGACATACAGGGGCTGCATGTTTTGATTAACTACCAGAAGTTTTTCTGCGGCTGGCTTGAGGTGGGGTGGTGTTGTCTGCACCGCAGCATTGGAGATCTGCGAGGGGCCAGGACTGTCCGTGGAGTTTGGCACATACTTCTGGCTCTGGAGAGGAACAGTGGGTGATACTGGCACCTGGATACCTGGAGTCCCGCTGTTTCTTGTTAAATCTTGGTTGCTGCCATGCCCTTGCTCGACAGGGCCGCAGGCTGGGCTGGCTATATGCTCTGCATCTATGTGACCCTGGATGAAGTGATCAGGAGTCATGTGTCCTTCGGGGCTTGGGTCTACTCCTGGACTCAGGAGAGCTGCATCGCCTTCCCCTGAGGCCGATTTTTCTGTGACTGTCACTCTTTTCTCTCCAGACTCTGTGGAAGGCAAGGCAAGCATTGACCTCTCTCCCGAGGAGGAAAGTGAAGACTCCGAGATGACGGCAAGCCTATTGTGATTTTGGCTGGGCACTGTAGGGCTGCGTGTGGTCAGAACAGAGAGATCGGAAGGAAGCTCCAGTGGCAATTCAAATTGCTCCTCTGCTGATATGGAGGAAGAGACACTGCTGTCCACTGGTTCGGTGGTGGGCAGCTGCTGGGAGAACACCTCGAACAAACCCATATCCTTGCCACGGTTGCTGTCAAGACCTAAACCTTCTCCAAGCGTCAGGAGTTCAGATGATGAGGACTCTGGACTTTCTCCCAATGCCTGCATAGATGGTGTGTTCTTCAGCACAAAGTCCATGATGTCAGAAGGGAGTATGTTTCCACAGTCATCACTGTTGTTATTGTCAGAGTCGGATTTCAGAAGTTCTGTGTTGAAGGTGTCCAGTAAGTTCTTGTCAGCAGGTGTGCTTGCATGAGCCCTGCGGCCCGTTTCCAATGAGCTCAGCTGCGCTTCTAGAGAGTCCTGACCCTGCGCTTTAACCCTGCTCGCAGGGTGGCAGTTATCAATCTTGGGGTCAGTTTTGTGGACAGTGGAGCCCTTGGTGACTTGCACTTTCTCACCAGCTTCTTCAGTTCTATCCAGCTTTAAGGTCTCTGTCCCATTCTCTTTGCCACTCCTTTTAGTTACCTGGCTGACTTTTCTGGTTGTTGCTGTGACACTTGTATCACTTTCAGTTCCATCATCCACACCATCTAGCTGTGAGATTTTTGGAAGATCACACTGCTCCTCCTCCCTGAATAAGCTATGGGATGTGAGCCTCTCCTCCGTGTTTGAGGAAACCACCGTCCTTGTAAAGTTGTAGTAGTATAAGTCGTCTTCATCCGATGTGCTCAAATCATCCGCTCCATCCACTTGTCCTTCTGCAGACCGCTTCCCTCGCTTCTTGCCAGTTGAGTTACTGTAGAAGGGAATGTCTTCCTCTCCATAGGACCTCACACCATACAGAGGAGTCAATCCAAAGAACATATTGGATCTGGCCCGAGCACTTCTCCTTGGATACCTCCGCTTGTATGACCCTTCTTCTTGAGCTTTAGCTCCATCCTGGAGCATCAAGCTGTTATCTTGCATGGGCAAATTTTCATATGTGTTATTCTGAGATTCCTGTGTTGGTGCTTCATTTGGACTTCCCTGAATTACAGGGTTCTCTTCTGGGCTTTCTGAAGCTAAGGAGGGCTCTGCCAAAGCAGCCAGGTCTGCCCCTGCAGACTGAATTTCAGCATCCCTTTCCGGCTGTGCATTTTTAGACTGGTTTTCACTTTCCATCTTGAGAGGAGTCAGAGTGACTTTAACAGTGCGTTTCCTGGGTGCCTGTGATTCCTTAGGGGCTGCTTCAACCTGCACTGCAGACCCTTTAGATGGCCCTTGTGAAGGTGGAGACTTCTCACCAGCTTTTTCAGCAGGAATATTATTACATAACCTCTGGCTAATTTGTTCAGTTGCCAAACCCTGATTGCCAAATTCTGGTTTCAGTTCATCACTGCCTACTACTTGACTTGTCTCTGTAAGAGATTTCAGGGAATGCTTCTCTTTAAAACTGTCTTTCATTAACTTCTTGCCTTTCTGACGCCTGTCTCTGGGGGCAGTAACTACCTGCTCACTTGCTGCAGGAGATCTACTGTTTACTCCAGCAGCCTTCAAGGTCTTTGCATCCATCTCATCAACCACAGTTGTTTTCTCTGGCTGCACAGGTTCCATGTGCTGATCTCTGTCTTTCCTTGGGCCTCTCTGATGCAAAGGTGGAAAGGGTATTGCTTCTTTGGAAGAAAATGATCCTGAACACTCTTGAAAGGTTCCTGTTTTAACATTCATTTCTGCGCCCGATGAACTTGTTGGCTGAGCGGGCACTTTAGAGCTTCCTCCAGAAACAAAAGTATGAGACGAATAATCTGGGTCCTTTGAGGTTTTCATCTTCTCTCCCTTAGAAGGTACACCTTTAGCTATTAAATCTGAACTGCTGGAATGTTTCCCTTCTGTAGATTGAGATGCATCCAGCTGGTAAGTTTTATTTCCAGTTGTAGCCGCTGTTTTCTGGGAGCCTGAACTGGTAGAGCAACTTTGAACCGGAGCGCTTGGAGGACCTGCGCACACTGACCCCACAAAGCGGTCAGTACTTTTGACAGTCGGTTCATATTCTGAAGAGGCCCCCGTGCTGGAAACTGATGACACACTGTGCCTGGAGTAAGTGCTCCCAGCTCGTGTAGGGGAAATCATCCGGAGTTTTGATTGTTGCTGTGACAAAGAAGAGGTGCTGTGTCTCCGAGAACCGATGCTCTTAAGTCCCGAGGATAGCAAAGGATCTCCTACTGTCACTATTTCATGGGTCACTGGGGTAGGACTTCCTGAGAAACAAAAGCAAGAAAGACTGTCAGGTGATCTTAAACCTTCACAATCAATGCACATCCAATTCCGTCATAAAAAACCACAAGAAATTAAAACCTAGCAAAACTTTCCAGCCAAACACCACCAAAACGTGTTGATACTTTGGGTAGGTGTTAAAAACCTGATATTGTCAACCAGGATTCAGCAAGTTTGTATCTCAGGGTTTGGTATCTCAACTTCAGATGTGAATTTTCAACATCAAAGACTAATGTTTTTGAAAGAAAACATTAGTCAGAAATAGCTGCTGAATTACAATACCAGATTTCCGATTCTCTCTGGAAAAATACTGATTAAGTCCCTAACTGGTATCACAGCACTTTTGGCTCACTACTACTATATGGCCCAAATGCTGCCTCTTCTTCATCCCAATGGAATGTTTGTTTCAGTTGTACATTTCTCGGCAGGCCATCTCTACTGTGTATTGTTAGAACTTTCCCCTCCTCAACCTATTGCCATTTCACTGCTTTCTCTAGGAACAGTAAACTAAACACCCCATTCTGAAAGAAGCCAAGAAAGACAGGAACTAAACCAAAAACATTTCCAAAACAAACCTCAATCAAAATCAACAGGACTAGAAATACCTGCAGAGGGTAATGGCCTAGAGCCAGGAGACCTCTGTGCTGATGGGTAACTTGGCGCCCTGATCCTGGGACCCTTTGAGACCACTGGATAGTAACAGGAGCTAGAGGTCTGAGAATGCAAGGGACGATCTGGTGATGGTGGGTTTACAATTTCAGGTGCATTTCTGGTGTCTTTCGGTAGAATTTCTGTTGTTGAAAAAAAGAGAAACAACAGTATAAGCCATCACTGAACGCTAAAAAGCTATGATCTGATCAAGCATATACTACTCTATCATGTTCCACTTCGAGAATCAGGGTATTTGTTAAATAAACACTAAGTCAAAGATCTGACATCAGATAATGTCTGGTTTCTTCTTGTAAGAACATTTTCACATAGTTGTAGCAATTGCTCAGCTTACACATGAAATTTCACCACGTATTTATAGAGTTTAAGATTCTGTGTTAACAGAACGATGACGACTATAAACATTTTAAAAGTCTTTCACAGCTTTACCCTTGGACACAAGGAAGCAATTTGAAAATACAGAAGCACAATATAACTATTCAACATTGTACTGAACAACTCCCATATTACAGACCAACACCAACACTCCAAATACAGTTTAAAGTTTTAGATCACTAGAAAATTCTCTGAGCTGTAGACTAGAAACCATCCCTGCAGCAGTGTTCGTTTGGCTCAAGTTTTCAAAGTTAGCAGTACATCCAGGAGCCTAAAGTCTTAAGATGCTGTAACATGGAAGCCTCAATTGGATTCTAGTCCAAATTTAAGAGATTTGGTTTAAGAGATGCACTATGGCAAAACCATACAGAGAATATACTTCTATGAAGTCCTTAAAAGATTACCTGTAAGGGGAACTGGGCTATGGGCAATTGTTCTATTATCATCATGCTCTACAGTGCTGTTGATGTCAGGTTCTACGACTGGAGGTCGGCACTCCATGATTTTGCAGGTATACACACAGCGCTTCCTGGCATCTGTTGTGCTCCAGTACACCCTGGAGCACCTGGAAGATAATTCAAACAAACCAATTTACTCAACAGTTGAGTAAACCTCGTTGCTGTTTTAAATTTTCCATTTCTCAAAACCACATTGGCCAAAGCCCTCCTGGCAGAGCACACTGCACACCCGGCTTAATCAGAGATTCCTCAAAAGTGTAGGAAAAGCTACAGTCAATTTTCCCGTACGTTACTTCAGTGCTTGTTTGACATAAAATATGCTGAAAGACATCAAATCTTCAAACAGCTTATACTCACTGATAGCCGATGGGAAACAACTTATCTTCACAGTCCGAAAGGTCATTCAGAATTCCTAAGCAGTCTATTGTCATTGAACCTGAGCAGAAAGAGGAACAGTTCTGTGAACCAGATTCCAGCACCAAAGGTGGATCAAGTATCCAGAGACTAGATCATACCAATCATCATGTGGATGTTCTCTGGTTCCAAGCCACTAAGAAATTTTCTTCTCAAACTGATCCCTTCAAAGTCCACAAAAACTCTCCTAAGAACTTCAAACCCATTATCAGGAACCACCTGGAACAAGAACCAACAAAACTACTTATTAATTAAAGGAAACACCACATGTATGGTACACAGTTTCTCCTACTTGATCCTCAGTTTGGTCTTTTGGTTTTTTGAACTACCACACAGCACCACTTGCCAAACTTCTCCAGGCCAGTTGTATTACTGACTTCTTTTTAAGAGCACTGCGGTCCAGCCCTTGTTAGCAAGAAACACGTTCAACATGAACTTGTAAAACGTGCTCATAGTTACAGGCTAACTCCACCTTCAGAGTATGAGGCAGAAAGTGAAGAAGAATCTTACCTCTCCTTTGATCAAGTCACGATGCCTCTGGCAGTAAACTTTCTTATCGTCCAGAAAGACACAGTTCTTGGCTCGTGAGCACATGAAATGATAGTTACTGGTACAGGAAGTGAGGCAGCAGCCCACTGTGGCGCCTGACTTCTGGCAGAACTCACACCTCTGCAAAAGCAAAAGCAAAAACCAAAAAATTAAATCTCTTCTAAAACCAGACCACCATTGCTGTTGTCAGTTGGGTTTTTTTGGCACAGACAGAAGCTTAGAGTAATGCCTGATCTCCCACTTCGTTGCCACTCCATTTCACTACAGTGACTCACACACACAAGCGAGACACGGAGGAGGAGGTGAGAGGAAGAAGGATCCCTCACATGGAACAACTTTTTCATTTGTGGACTGGTTCTTCCCGGCCTTTCCCAAACTTTCCTGCTTGTGCTTCATATCCAATCCTCACATTTGCAAGCTTCGCTTGGTCTCCACAATATTTCTGAACTGAGCAAGGATAAAATAACTTTCCAAATACCTTCAGTCAGTCCTACTATATATAGCTTTAAAAAAAAACTGCAAGGGAAGGACAGAGAAGAACAAATGCACACAAGGCATCTTTTAGCTGGGCTCCTGTCTTGTGATTCTAAATCAGCGTTAACTTTAACAAAGTGTTCTTTGCTTGTACCCACCAGCTGCTTTCCCCGGATCACAGCCATGTGCACGTTTTTCAGAGAACCATCATCATCTTCAAACACTTCTGCTGACCACAAAGCACAGTTCACGTGTGTCCATTCGTTTTGGCCAATATAGAGAAGACGTCCAGCATCCTGCAGAACAGAAGGAAACGTTCTTTTCAGATGCTCTAGAGGACACAACAATGCACAAAACCCATCCAGCCTACCCACAGCACCAAATCTACAGCACTGCTTAAATGGGCTCCTACAGAGACAGGCATGGGGCAGATACTCACGTTAGCACTGTCATCACCATATTTCAGGCACAACGCACACTGCCTGTTGTCTTCCACATCCGGAGGTGGGTTCAGTTCAGGACTATCCTCCCTGCTTCCGTCAGAGCCTTAGAGTTCAAAGAGAGAACAACATTTATTCTTGAAATTCAGGGAGGCAAAAATTCATCTAGAGGGATTGTCAGTAAGTGAACACGGTAGAAGAGTTTTCAATAGCCAGCTTGGAAAGCAAAGCACATGTCAGCCTCTGCAGAACTTTCATTCTGGGGGAAAAGAGGTGGATGCAAAAGCATTCTTGGGTCCAAGCTCGGGTCAGAAACATCTCATATGTTACTGCCTCTGAATGATTTCAGGTCACAGAGGTCTCCAAGACAGCTGCATTTCTGGGTTTGTGATTGGCAATCCTGACATCGGTTCTCTTACCAGAGATGGGAGGTGTAGGAGGAGGTAGAGGAGTTGGTGAATCCGGCTCTCCAGGCCCTTTGAGTTTTGGAGCTGGAATGATTTTCTTCATCAGAGGGGGCTGTTCAGTGCGGTTGTTCTCTTCACGCTCCTGCCACTGAGCATAATTATGGTCGAGCGACGGGGGCAGCACCGCATTCGGCAACATACCACTGCTGAGATGCAGCAAGGAGTCAGTGTCACACCCGGCTGCACCAGAGGACCTCACGCCCTGCCTACCAGGGCCTGCCTACCTGACATCCGCCCCCCAGCAACAACTTCATTATTTACCTACAGCCCACACATGCTCCCCACCAGTCACATTTTAAGGTTTGTGATGTGGCTGTCTGCTTCTTTGAAGGGTAACAGATGCAGGAGAGCTACCCCAGATGGGGGTGTGAGAAGAAGGAGAGGGAAGGAAGGTCAGGACTGACAAGCCAACACACAGTATACCTAATTCTAAATAAGAATTTTGGTTACTCTGCTTAAAACAAGGAAGTGTGTACAAGAAGTGGGAATGGGATTACTGCGTAACTTCTTAGGAAAAAAAAAAAGGAAAAGAAAAAGGGAAAAACAGAAATTTCAACCCCACAAACAGGCTCTTTCAATACATTTTGCTTGGCCAGCTGGCACACGGCAGGGTGTCACAGTCGGATGCAGAACAATTACTTACTTGCTTGTTACTTTATTTGGCTCCCAAAATCTGGACTTTTTTACACTGAACCATGGAAAGACACGCTCCATTTGCTAAAGGAAAACAACATCCCATTAGAAAAGCTAGACAACATACCAAAAAATTCAAAGATGTTCAGCCAAGATATACACATGTAAATGCACAACTAGTAACATTTCATTAACTTTAACAACTCTGACAATGTATTATTTTATTCCTGGAAAAGACCTGGAAAAGCAAGGCTAAATGTGGTGGCCCTTTGGACTCCAACATCAACAAGCAGTAGTAGGATACCTAGCTGATTTCGAAGTAACTGTAGGCCAGCTCACCCGAATAAAGAAGGACTTGACCATGCTGTTGGCTTTTTTAATCTCTGGCTGCCCGCCATCAGAATTAATGGCTGCTTGAATTATCTTCACGATGTCATCACTAAAATCCAACTGTAAGAAATCCACAAAACTTCGCATTAATAGGATTGTCTTTTCCACAGCTATACCACCCACTAATTTTTTAAGGCATCAAGTAAACATTCAGATGACTGTAAGATTGAACCAGAGCATCAACTTAAAAGCAGAAAGGGAATTTGGCTGTGAAGAAACAAGCAGCCCTCTGCGTTTGTAAACTGGCTGGCAGAGCTGCTACACCCACAAGTGTTCACTTCAGCTGACTGCTGACTGGTTTTAAATAGGGAAAACTAGCTGTCTCACTAGGATTTGGCCAAAATCTGGTGGCAGGACATTTGCCAACCACTTTGCAATACACAGTGTCCCTCAAGATTACAAATTCTCTGCAAAGAGAACTGAACCATGAATCCTTAGCTTCCATCTAACCAACCGCAGCAGGGCTATTTGGCCAGGCCTTCAGTCAGAATTTGCATGTTCAGAATGACCTGTCCTGCTTTTATCTACATAAATGTCTGACTAAGAGCAAATGGGGTCTAACCAAGTACCACTGCTGGCTACAGAGAGCCAGACAAAAGCATCAATTACTTGTGTCTGGACCAGTATTAACCAGTGCCAGCCAGAACTATTTTTAGCAGCATGATAACCTGCTTCCTTGTTCCTAAAGAAAAGGCTTAAGCTGCTCAGTTATGAACACCATAGGTGATAAAGCAGTTCACAGTATCTAGTAATAGAGCGGAACATGACAACTTTGACATACCACAGAAGTGTAACTTCCTTGATCCATTTTCCTTTTCACTCCTTCCAGATCCAGAGGTTGCTGCTCCTCCTGTTTACTGACTTGTGTTAGAACAGGAGGATCGGGACCCTCAGGAGAGCTTCTGGATGGGATACTCTCTTCCGTCTCAGGATTTAAATCAGGCGGTTTTGCTGCCTGCGAACACCAGCAACGAGACAGAGGGATGTTGACTATTGAAATGCAGCTACTCCTGAAGATACACTCCCAAGCACATTTACTGGCCCAAAGATTCTCGCTAATGTGAAGGAAAGGAGGCCCAAGTTCTGAATTTCTGTCTGAAATGTAGGGGCAACAATGAAAAGCTCTTAACCAGCTTTCTGCTGAGACCTGTAAGGTGCACAGCAGGACAGAGCCATCAGGAATAAGGATCAAACTCATTGCTCAGAAGTCGTATTTCTGAGTGCATACATCAAGACAAAGATCCTGTTCTTCTGTCAGAAAAGCACCTTCACCATCACAGAACTAAATCCTCCCACTCCTTGAAGAACTTTACCCTACTTTTCTTTCAGCTTCACAAGTTGCATCACAAATACCCACTTCTCTGCTTCCAAAGGAATCAACAAAAGAAAGAAAAAATATAAATAAATCACAGCACATGTTGTTCCAAGTACGATGCAGACACTTCTGCAGTACGAGGCACAGCAACACCTCAACAATTCAACTGAGTGCCATGTACACCTCAAGCCAGAGTAATACCAACAGGGCACAGGCTCCAGCTTACCTGTCGATACCGCAGTAAGTGGCTGGTAGTTCTGGAATTCAACAGGGCTGTTAAAACCTGCTTCAAGGAAATCTGCAGCTCCTTTTCCAGTGCCAGACGCCATTCTGCAGGATGCTGCTCTGTACAGTTAATGCAGGTGTATGCAACGCTCTCGGGCAAGTTGGAGAGTATCTCATACATTTCATCTGAAGACAAAAGAAGACAAGATAATCATCTAAACTGCTTTACTGAGAGATACAGGGAAAAATCCCTCCCCTGCACTTACTGCCTAACTGAAACACTTTTCACGTAACAAAAGCCCCTTGTACAGCTAACTGAGGGACACTGCCTTTGAGGAAAGTCCTGTGCTTTCAGAATGTCATTGGTATTAGCTCTAGTTTACCTGTTGTCACTCTACAGGTATTTTTCAGGTAGGTCACAACAGGTTAGCGTGTTAAAGTAACACTAGTAGAAAGGTCCAAGACTTCATTGCCTTGGTTTAATCACTGCCCCATGTTCTTCAGCACTGAGAGGAGGAGGATTTCCTTACCAGACAGGTTTTCACATTTGGAGTGGACCCAGCGGTCGCATTTCCCGCACTGCATCATCTTGCTCTCGTAGTCGTCATCATCGTAGCATTTGTCACAGAGAGGACAAAAATTTCCTGCAAACAAAATGGGATCTTATCAGAAGTTTGGATGCCAAACACACTCTTAAAGGCTGTGTGGTTACTTACTAAGAAAGCAGCTCTGAACACCCCTCCCAGTAAACCGCCAGCACAGTCCCCTCTACTGTTTTGAGGCTACAAAAAATAACTTTGGAAGGCCACCAGCTACTTTAGAATTCCATGGCTGGGCAGCCATTTTTTGGGCATGGCGAGACTAACAAAATACTATATGCAAGAGCAAAGTGAAAGGACAAAGATGACACACAGGCAACAAATTAGGTGGAACATTCAAGACTTTCTATCCTAAGATTCTTCCCCAGAATGCCCTCTGAGGTACAAAGGCATCATGTACAGCAACTAGCACAAGGAACAACCACTTTACAACAGAAATTTTGCTTTTATACTGCTTTTAAGTCAAAAGTATTTTAAAATGTCTTTTCTTCAACTGCTACTTGAAACTCTGGGCCAACAAGTGTGTAATAATTCCTTTATATGGCAGAGTGTTTACACGCTGAAAGCCCCAAACTTAAAGCAGTGGTGACTTTGGTGAGCCACTGCACAACCTAAGATCCCGGCTTTGAGCTGTTACACGTGCTTTCAGGCTTGACCATAACCAGCCTGCAGTGCTGCCTGGACTGTGCCAAGCCCAGGTGCCACGCTGGCCCTCTGCCCACTCACACTGGCTGATTCAAAACCAAGCAGCTGAGGAAGCTCCTGCTGTAAAGAATCACAACTTTATGTACCTTTAGCAAAGAGCTTGGCACAATCATGACACAGGGAGAAGTCATGAGACCACTGTGCATCCCACCCTTTGCCTGGTGTTGTTGATCCACAGCTCTTGCAGCGAACACATTTGGTACATATCTGGAAAAAGAATTCATTTGGCAAGAATTACTTGCTTTCATCCAGCAGTTTCTGTGCTTTCAACACATTTCATAATTTCACATTTCATGAGTGCAGAGATGTTACCCAACAGAACAAGGAGTTTTAAATGCTGAAACTTTCACTGAAAAGAACCGAGCTCACTTCCTTTATGGTAAGACGGTGATAATGCAACAAGAAAAAACATGAAACCAAATCACAGTATAGCTTTTTTGTCCTTTGTATTTGCACTGAAGAAAATATCACCTTTTCCTCCCATAAAACACATGTAGTTGTAGCATTTCTTCTGATCTAAAATATAAAGTCCTATTTTAACAGTTTTTAAACTCTGTATATTGTAGAAAGAAACACGTACAAAGTCTTAAAAGCAAATACACTACAGGCACTTGTTTAGAACAAAAGCTTGAAAGGCACAAATTAGCACATTAATCCAAATTGTCTCTCAATGCCGGTATATGTGGGTTTGTTAACAAGGTAAATGCTTCCATTTTAAGGACCTTCTTCCACATTATGGGACTATGATCAAAAAACTCACCATGGTCTTATGACTTACTACAACTGAAAAAAGGGGTAATCTCTTTGAAAGTTCTGCTTTCTCAGAACATCTTATCCACCAGCCACCTCGCTACCTATTTTCAAATGTACCTTCTGATGCAATAGGCACCTTGCCTTGAAGAGATGAGGAACTGCATCTGAGTAAATCACCTGCAGAGCTCTGCTCTATGGCATTACCATCAGTCAACAAATGAATTACCCAAAAAAGAAATTAAAATCCCTCACCCAAACTTTCTTTTTCTTGGTGGGTTTTGTTGGGTAGTTTGGGCCCAGGCACTCAGGGTGATAGCTGTTTCGGCACTTGTTACACTCCAGCAACTGCTACAAGAAAAAGGGAAAAGAACATTGGTATGGACACCCTGCAAAGGGATGCAAAATTCTGGACTTCTCAATTTTTGACTGGATCCCCCATTCAGGTCATGAGAAAGAAGCTGCAATGGAGCAACTCAAGAGGCCTCCTCCCCAGTGCACAGAGACTCTCTGCTCCTGGCACATGCTTGCTGGCCGACCTCTGGAGCGAGAGGAGCCCTGGGAGCAGTGGGGGTGCTGCTCGGTCTCCCAGTGGTTTTGGGGTACCTTGGTGGCCTGGTGCTGTCTCCCACAGACGTGGCAGAACTTGCAGCGACGGCAGCACCAGTTCTCCAGCTGGTCTTCCTGGGGCCGCTCGCTCTCCTCCAGGCAGAACTTGTGGAAGGGCTCACAGCAGACCTGGCAATATACAAACTGCAAGGGGGGAGAGGCAGGTTTTAGCAAAGCAGAAGCTGCTCCAAGTTCCCAAACCAGCCCCCTTGTGCTCCGAACTATTTTGAATTCTGCTTTGCAACTGACAGAACAAGATTTTAGGAGGGAAACTGTGTATTTCAGGTAACCTAAATACTGACTGGACACCTCACAGCCACTGGGAGTCTGGTACCTGTTAACTAAGTGCTTCAAGCATTGACAAAGGGCTATAGGGCTCTTCAGGATCTCCCTCCCTCAATTCCTCCCCGTATTACAAGCCAACTGCACCAGAAGACACACTTGGTGCATGACGTAAGGACATGCAGAGCGAAGGGAGTCTCTCCCTCCGTTCAGCCCACTTTGCCACTACAAAGCTCTTCTAATTTCTCTGTATCCTGTACAAGGCTGGTCATATCAGAAAAACAATCATCCTCAGGGCACAGACACTTGCAGGCTCACAGGGGACATGGGAATCATTTGTCCCGTGGGGGCCCCACAGGGCCTTCATGGACCTCAAGTGCACTGATGTCCACATCCAGAACTTAACCCCTTTTTCCCCTGCCCACTCATCAGAACACAGGCCCTCCTAGAGCACTAGCACCACTTTCCCAGGTCAGCTGGTCTGAAGATGCTGAGAAGGCACCTATCTACACCTGGAAATGCATTTAACACATCTCAATCCAGCTCTTTAGGCAGCACCAGAACCTTTCCAGTCATGTTTCTGTAACAGTTTGCAGCTCTTGGCAGGTACAGACGCACCTGGAAAAGTCAATGCTGCCTAAAACCCTTTAGCACCATTGGGCAGTCTTTCTTATTCCAGGTTAAAAGAGAGCAAAGCTCCTGCTTTACACCAGATATGAGTTCCCAAATTTAGAGACATGAGTGCTCTCAAATACGCTGTTCTTCACAATTCATACACCTCCAAAAAAAGCACTCTTGAAGTTTCCAAACTGATTTTAAATACCTTGCACTTTAGTATCTTGGGACAAATTCTACCAAGGACAGATTTACAGGTATTATTTTAATTTCTTCTGAATGACGGTCATTATAATTTTTATTTATTTATTTTTGTAACAATACAGTGCTGCAATTAAGTCATCAACAGCAGAACACAATGCTTTACCT
Organism: Gymnorhina tibicen; assembly: GCA_013399875.1. Lineage (NCBI taxonomy): Eukaryota > Metazoa > Chordata > Aves > Passeriformes > Artamidae > Gymnorhina > Gymnorhina tibicen. The sequence continues at coordinate 107,038 of VXAZ01000607.1, forward strand.
CCACATGTCCACTGCTGGCACAGAGAAAACACACCACCCTGGGAGTAATAGGTACCGAGGTGACGATGCCTAACCCACCCATCTCCCAAACATTCTCCACTTCACAGTCCTCCTGAAAGTACAAAAGGACACATCACCATGCAGAACAAGGCAATACAACATCAGTACAAAATGCTCACGCGACTGCTCAGTTCTGGGCCTGTGGTTAAGATGTCTCAAACTGAAATAATTTCAACGTCTACCTCAGTCTATTTTACAGTGTATTCTGGGAGAGTCACACCTCGGCGCTGTTCCTGCCGAGCGCGCTCAATGGCATGCTAGGGCCTCCCTTCTAGGGAAAGCAAACCTAAGGAACAGGACAATGCTTTTCACAATTGCACAAGTATTACTAAAAGTGAAATTTCAGAAAAATTATACTTTATTAAAGCTACATATTTGTATAAAACACTTATGAGATCTCACTATGATCTCCAGTATCAACACTTATAGATGGACTGAAAAATTATTAGGAAAATATTAATTTTTATTATTATTTCAACACTGTTGTTCAAAAATGTACATGATTTATCATTTTAAAACCCCAGATATACCCCAAACGTTGTGAATTACAAGTTACTAACATTTTCCCCAAATCTTGTTGGCTCAAGTTGTGGTAAGGTTTTAAAGTTCCATCTTAATGGAATAATTCTTCATAAACCTCAAATTCTTGCTCATCCTCACACATTGACAGTTAAGGTTTTAAAGGTTTAAGTGTCTCTTCATCCAGTACTCTAATTATAAGAAAAAAAAGGCATAACAAGCTTTTAAAAATCAACCAAGTGACTTGTAATGAGGCTCCTATTTTGCAGTTCACTCAGAAAGGTACCAGACACACAAACTCAGCAGTTACTGCCAGCACTTTCAGAGGACTCTAGTTCCAGTGTCTAGAGCCAGGGGACATTCAAATACTTAAAACATTTTGTCCTCTACCTTGAAATCCACTCGGATTCTGTGGACTCCATCTGTAGGTGGCTTTTGCTTGGAACTGCTGCCGTTAGTCAGAGTGCTGAGCAAGTTCAGTGTGCTGCTCTCTGGCTTGCTTAGAGGAGGGGGCTTTTCCTGGTCAAGCAAAGGAGCCTGCATTAATCCCAACTCTGGACGTTACAACTTAACCAGCAGTTATAATAAATAATTCACAGAAAAACCCCCAAACCAGCACAAAATTAACAAGTGTTACAAAGATGCAGGGAAGTAACCATTCTACAAACCATTCCCTAAGAGCATTCCATATGCAATTACAGTCCTAATTCCATGTGCTCTACCATCACATTGTTCTCTCATCAGAGCATGGGTTGGTGTTTTGATGCAGTGGGGCAACTCTGGGTATAAACAGGCTCTACTCACTTCTCCCTCAGGTTTACATAAGACAATACTTTCTTTCTCACAATCAAGCTAGTTCTGAGACAAAGGTAGTTGCATTTTTTATGGAAAAGCTAGCCTCCACCCTCCAACACACAAATCTTAGATACCAAAATAACATCTGAACTGAATCTTAGGCATAGGCCACGTTTTTTGCCATCCGCATACTGCCACAAGGGAAAACCTAACATCTTTAAGAACCAAATAAAAAAATCTGCAAAGGGTTAGGCAATAAGGTTCTACTTTCTAGACAGAAGTTCCAGGTGCTTGAAATTTTACTGACTGTATAAAAAACAGTATTCACCTTTTCTTTTGGTTTCTGTTTCACAGGGAAAGTTGGACGGGGAGCAATTTTTTTCTGTTTGCTTTGTTCTGTGCCTAGGAAGGGGGGGAAAAATTATGAGTATTTCAAGTAACTAACAGCCACCTGTAGAGAAGAAAAGGGAAAAAAATCAGCTGGGTAATGTGCGATGAGTTTTAGACTAGAACTTGTCCACCCTCTTCTGTGGCTGCACCTCCCCAGCTATGAGCAGTCTCTTTGAAGCAAGACTAGAAGAAGAGTTTGCTCTGCTCACAATCTGGAGCACTGTGGGTGCAAAGCCACAGAAATCCCAGAGCTGCCTGGCTGGTGACTGTTCATGCTGCTCTGCACTACATACAATAGCGGACTAAACTTTTGTCGTAAAAGATTACATCTTCCTGGTTTCACATTCAGAATGGGAAGTTGACAGACTTAACAATACTGAAAATACACTTCAAGACTGCCACAACTATAAGACTCAGAGTCCCAACCAGGAGAGACATCTTTCTCCCTGCCCTAACATACACCGTGGCTCAATAAAAAGGAAGACAGTTCTAAGCAAAATTTCCAAAATAATCTGCTGAAATTTTAACACACCATAAAGCATTCATCAGATTCAAAATGCATCAGCTTTTAGCAGTATTGTTACTTAACATGACTCAAACATATTGAGGATAAATAGTCCCATTTACCTATTTCTGGCTGGGGAGTCTGCTTTTTCTTGGGCTCAGAAGTGCTAAGTTTAGGTGCTTCTTTTTTCAAAGGTCCCGAGCTTGGTGGCTGAGAAGGAGAGAGCTGGACTGGCTGGGACTGCTTGCCAGTCTTTCTGGTACCAGATGCAGGGACCTGTTTAGGCTCTGACACAGGAATGGAGGAATTCCCATCCTCATGCTTCTCCTCAACAGGCTTACGGGCAGGCTCACTGCTCTTCTTCCCAGAATTGTCTTCTCTTGGTACAACAGCCTGAGGAGTTTGTTTCTGTCCAGAGTCCAACTGGTTTTTTCCAGAATGGCTTTCTTTCTTCTCATTTGTCTTGGATTTCTTCTCTTTCTTTTTTGCAGCTAAGAAAAAGAAGCACAGATAAAGCAACACAGACAAAACGGTGTGACTTCAAATGATTTGCTGCTCTTTTAAAACAAGGATACAGACACTTTGATTCACAACTTTGTCATTCTGTCATACAAAAGAAAAAACTGTACTCAAGAAATAAACTTGGCTTTTACTTCAATCCATCTTCTCTCACACCTTGGGCCCCTATTTTGCAACAGCAGTAAGCAACACCCTCCTGCAATAACACACATTCAGAGCCGAGAGCAGACTTTGTGAGGAAGGAAAAGGAAGCAAAAGGAAGGAAGCAAACCAGTCCAGTCAGCCCCACTCCAGTGCTGAGAGACACTGGGGTGCACAATGTCTGTCAGTACTCACATCTCTCCTGCCCCTTGCACCTGCCAGGCTCCCTGCAGAATAATCTTTATAAGCTCAGTGTAGCCACAACAGCACAGAGAGCAAAATCTACGAAATGAAAACTTCTGTCTTGTGCTATACCCAAGGCAAGTCTTTTAGCCTACCTTTAGCTTGCTTCTGGAGATAAGCTTTTGAAGGCATCCACTGTAGATTCTGACATTTCCTCATTCTAAAAAGAAAGAACATGTCTTGAAATCAGAACAAAGATGCAGACATTAAGAGGGCAGTCTGTAAATACTCAACATCAAAAACTGAAAATAACATTATCAATACACACACTACTTTTGTTCAGACAAAACCAAGTACTCTTGGAGTGAGACTGGATTAGGGGACCAAGTCTGTTGCTAACTTTATTCAACTTTATTCCGTATTTGTCTTATGCTTGGCATATAACGTTTTCTGTAGATTGGGCCAGGATTTGTTTCTGCCTCCATTCCTGCAGCAGGGCTCGTGGCTCTGAAATCCAGCCCAAAGCTTGGGCAAAGCTGCTGAGAGCAAGACTCCTTCCAGGCTGCAGTGTTCTCACACAGCAATTCTCAGAGCAAGGCTTTATAAATAGCTCTTATACCACAACAATCTACTGGTGCCACTTTAGCTGCTGCCTTTTCAGATAGATTATCTAGTCTGGTAAAACCAATTTAATACAGCAATATGAAAAAGAAAAAGGCTCAGTCTAAGTGATATCTATAAAAAATGACAGAAGAAATCAAGGAAGAGTGGTATTTCTTAATGATATCCAGACACACCTTTGATATACAAAGTGTATATAAGCTAAATAAATGCCGCTTGAAAACAAAAGCTCTTCATGAATGCAGTTTGGGAGAATAAGAGATAAATATTTATGTGCACATTGCCTTCCTTGCAAAATCCTGTACTGCCTAACAAAAGCCACAGATCTCACACCAAACAATTCTCAATACTCTGCCACTTTCATCAAACTGAGGAGAATAAACCAGAAGTGAACTCCAGAGAAAGAGCTCATAACAACTGCACCTTGAATTGTGGTCTTGACTCTCAAACTGTTTACAGTCCCTTGCTTTGATCCAGCCTCAGCCCAGGTCAAGCTCAGTCCAAGCCCATGACACAGGGCAAACCTGCTGTTCCTGGCCCAGAGTGTGGGTACACTTATCCCACTCAGAGCACAGATTAGCTCAACAGTCTCTCAGACACACTTACTTGCAGCACTGCTTCTTTATATTGCGCCCACCAAACTTGGGTTTGTCTAGACAGTTAGTGCATTCACCGCAGTCCTCTGGAACCTGACAGCCCGAACACTGCCCGCAGCGCCTGGAGCGCCGGCCCTTCTTCACCGGAGGTTCTTGCTGTGCCTTGTTCCTGGTAACCGGCTTAATGGGCTTGACAGGTGGAGCAAGAGGTTCAGCCTCTTCTGAGCCAGCTATCGATGACTTATCTACCAAAAGAACATTTCTAATGTGAATTTGCTGATGTCAAAGAATGTTTCAGGAGTGTCTAATTTAGCCCATGAAGCCTAAGTTCATCTGCAGAGCCACACGGATTCACATGATTCTGTGTATACACGTGTGTACACGTGTACATGCACACATGCCCCTTGGCAGGACACAGGTTTGGTGCAGAACACACGTTTTTAACAAAATTCCTAATAGCTTAAAGGATTAACCCTGTTTGAGTGGCACTGTAACAGAGAGCCCAGAGCTCTTTAACATACTTTCCCTTGTTAATCACTTGAAGTCCTCATTTTAAGCAGTCAATAGAAGCTGACTTTGTATGGACCCACAGATGAAAACTAGAAATCCTAACTCACCATCATTCCCCATGGAAGACAGTATCTTCTCCCGCTCTTCCCATGGTAAGGCACTCAGAGTGGGCATGTCATCAGGAAACACTGCTCGCTTGCGGCCCAGTGCAACAGCTGCTCTCCTGCAAACGTGTTTTATTCGTGGTCCTCGGACTGACGTTTCTGATGAATCACTCTCTTGCCCCTAGATTTCAGAACATGAGAGCAGACAGTATTCCTAAGAAATTTACCAAAATGAGGCTGAGAAACATGTAATGGAAACTTCTAAGCAAATTATATCTTAGCTTGCACTTTGTAAGAATCAGGATAAAAACAAAGACTCAGCCTTCTAAGCCTCAGTTGTCCAAGAAAGGATAAATGCAAGAAAACAAAAGGTTTGACTCAATTGGCATTACAAGGTAAGTCTCTATCCACTACTGGAAAGCCAACTTGCTCATAAAGCCATGTTATCAAGGCACTGACATAAAAAAAATCAGAGTCCACTGGAACTGGAGTGGCACCTGGCGCTGACTGATCCAGCAGAAGCCAGTAGTAGATGAGGTTGTCTGAGAGCTTTGCAGCTGCTCGTGTTTCAGATGAGGGGCTTGGGTTTACTGAAGTGCTAAACAAATGGAGCAATTTTCAATGTTTTGGTAAGATTCTGGAGTATCTCCCACTGAAAGAACTATCCCAAAGAAGCAACTGTGAGAATCTGGGCTTCTGCTACACCAGGCCAGTCATACAGACGCATGGGCATCTTCATTTTGGAGACAAACAGCTAAAGGCTTCTCTATTTGAAACATGTACTAGTGATTTTCAACACTAGTGCCGTTACGAAAAGCAAAAGTTTAAATAAAAAGTATTCCCTGAAAACGTATCTCACCTCCCTTTCTGGCAGGTAAAGAGGACTGCAGAAAAGGGTGGTTTTGGGGTGGGGAAGAGGGAAAAGAGGAAAGTGGTAGGAAGCAGTTCCCCAAATCAGATGCAAAATTCCAAAGGATCTTCCTCTCTCCCATAAGTGAGAGATCACTGCATAAAGTTAAAAAACAGAGAGAAAGATCAAGGAACAACTTTCTCTTTAGAAGTCAGCTTTATACTCGAGGAGGGCTCCCAAGAAACATCGAGGCCAAGACAGATGCTGCATTTTGCTGGAACTCACTTTCCAGAGCGAGTACTACTCCAGACAATCGCTTTGCTTAGATTTATTCAGAGAAACCCAATAAGGAGCTATGCTGTACTGGTCTCCAAAATGCATGCAGCTCCCCTCTGCGCTGACTACACAGCCGCTCCCTCTTCCCCTCAGCTCTCTCTTCCCCTCAGCTTCTGCCCAGAGCTCCTTGTTTTCAGGTTGTTTGCCATCTGTTGCACTAACAGCTGCTTAGCTTGGCACATTAATTCTTCACGCTCAGTATACAAAAGCTACTCGTGACTTTCAGGACAAAAAACCCAGCTTCGAAAAGGAATACCTGTGCTTTTGGCTGATCTGCTTGTTTGAGGGATTTGCTCTTCTCAATCTTGTACAGCTGGGCTTTCGCCTTTTTCAGAAGACTGGCTACCCTCTTGTCAGTCATTGGCAGTTTGTCTGCTTGAGCCAACATAGAACTGATGGAGGAAGCAGAATGTTTAACAGTGCTTGATGAAGGAGCAGAAAGACGCAGAGCTTTTTCCTTCTCCAAAGACGGCACGGTGGGGCTGAGGTCCAGGTCTGATTTGTCCAGCCCCCCTCTACCTTTCTTGGATGTTTTGGTTTTGACAGCTGCCATATCTACCAGAGCAGCAGTGGAAACGTCTGCCATGGGATCTACTGCTGTAGACTTCTTCCGCCCGGCAGTTTTTTTGGCAGACGATGATGCTGCAGCATCTTCGCTGACTTTTTCTTTGGGCATTTTACCTACAGGAAACAAAGCAGTGCTACTCTGTATTTCTGACCCTTTTCTCCTTTTCTCTTTCCTTGACTCTCGTTTGTTCTCCTTTTCTCTCTCTCTGTCTTTCTCTCTGCTCTTGTCCTTCTCCAGGCCTTTGTCAGCATCTTTATCTTTGGAGAGTTCTTCTGCTGCCCTGTCCTTGTTTTTGCCTCTCTCTGTCTGGGGACTTGATGTGAACCAGGGGAAGAGAGGAGTAGGGCTACCAGATGAGAAAGGCTCTGCTGGAGCGCTCGTCTGCTTCCGTGGTCTCTGGCTTCTTTCTGCTGATTCCCCAGACTGCGATAGGGAATGGGAGGGAAAAGTAAAAGTTGAATTTAAGGCACTAGTGGCAAGAGAACTAACTGAAATACTAGTTAATGAGGAAGAGACAGAAGACTGTGGGGTGAGAGTTGTCAGGTCAGAGGTACTAAGCCTTCCGCTCCTCGTCCTCATGGAGTGCGAAGGAGATCTGGGTTCTGATCGGATGGGGCTGAATGCTTTCCTCTTCCGTCTCCGAGAGGACGTGCCTGTGGCAGAGGTCCCTGTAGTGGCGCGACTGACTGATGAGGGCAAAGTTACAGACTCGAAGATCCGGGAGTGGGCCTCGCTTGGTGTGAATCGTGGCGCTCGCAGCAGAGGACTTCTCTTGTGCATATCAAACCTGGCTCCAGAGTGCAGTGAAAAGAGACGAGTGGGAGCCGTCGCACCTGGTGTTGAGAAGCCAGATGCAAAGCCAACATCCTCCGGTGTCAGTGGCGGGGGTCTGAAGTTATCAAATATAGGTTTGCGAATAAGACCCTCTTTGGCATACTTTGCTGATGAGAAGTACTGTGGCTCTGACCTGGAATGTTTCAGGGAGGTCCACCTAAATGTTGGCTCTCGCAGAATTGACTTTCGTTTCTCTTGCATCGGCGCAGCAGAAGTAGGAAGAAAGGGTGAAGCTAACGGTATGGTTGGAGGCATAAGCCAAGGGGTATGGTCTGAGATGCCTGAAGCAGGCTGCAGCGGTGGGGGGGGAGTGAGCAAAGGGGGAGGAGGAGAGGAGGAGGACTGCTGCTGTGGCACACTTGGTAAGGCTGACAGCTTTTTTGCAGTCCTCTGGCCAAAACTTCTTTCTGTTATCGAAAACCTTCTGTTTCTCCTATCACCATTATCGTTTTCAGGGGACTGAGAAACAGGCAGGGGAGTGTGAACTTCTGGAGTATTGCTTCGCTCCTCAGAAAGCATCTGCATCTCCTCAGAAGCCTGGGAGTCTGTAGATGTATCTACGCTGGGGCTACTGGACCGTGAGGAATCTGAAGACATCTGAGACGAATGCTGAGAAGCAGCACTGGACTTTTCACTGGAGCCACAAGATGTAGCGCTGAACCTGCTGTTTGGTGTGGATTCTAGTCTGGATATTTTAATAGGAGGATCGTAGTCTTCATCCTCAATAAACCGTTTGGGTGTTTTGATAATCCGCGAAGAGATCGCACTCACAACCGGCATGATGAACTGTCGAATATTTTTGAGCTGGGTTCTCCCCTTCCTGCCCTGCAGTTTGGCTGCTTCTTTCTCAATCTTTTTTTGTGCTCCCTTTTTAGCCCTCTGCAAGAGTTGCTTAGCAATCGCAGCATCCGTCCTTTTGGTGGAAGGTATAATCCTAACGGGTTTAATCCTGCGTGGACTTTGTCTGACAGCAGCCTTCTCTTCCTTTGTGAGAGGTGGTGTGCCATCCTTTTCTTTGCGAATCCTCTGGGGCTTCTCCAGCTGTGAGTTTATGACTAAAGCTGAGGAAGTCTTTAAACGTTCAGAGGACGGTGGCCTGCCTCTCCTGCGCACGATCTGAACGCTCTTCCTCCCAATCTGAAGTTTTGCCCCAGGCTTAAATTTAGATTTCAGTGGGGAAAGCTTACTAGTTCTTAATTTCTTGATTTTAGTTGCTTGCTGAAATGTAGTGGATGGTGATCTTTTGATTTTTTTCAAACTCTCTTTTTCTTCTTTGCTGCCCTTCTGAGTGTCCGATGTGTCCTTCTCCTGTGACAATTTGAACTTCACACTTGTAAGTGTTGGAGGTCTTCCTCGTCTTTTTTCCCCACTCTTTGACTCCTTCTTCTTTACTTTCTCCATGGACGTGGTTTCAGATTTGCTTGAAGGGGAACACACTGATGAAGAGTCTGATAGTACAGCTGAACTTCGGTCAGAACTGCTCCGGGGCCTCCCGCGAGGTTTCCGCGGACTAGATTTAACTGACAGGGAAGTAGAGAATGCAGGGAACATATTAAATTTCTCCAAGCATTACCCAGGTCATACAAGTATTTACTCAGTATCAGTCGTGCTGCCCATACGTTGCCAAAATGTTTCAGATAATCAGCAAATAAAAGTAGTTTTATCACTACATGTAGAGAGTATCTTCCCAACAAACCTCTTTTCCCACATAAAATAACACATAGATAACTTATTTAAAAATGCAAGCTTGTCTTTCCCCAACAACTACATACGCAATGGCTCAAGCCCAGTACCAACCTCACGATGGGAGGAAGCTATAATTCTCAAGGGCACACGCCACCTTTTAAACACACTAATTTTTTTTTTAAGCAGACCACAGCTGGTTGAAAGAAAAAAACCCCTTCTTTTTGGGTGCCATCCATCTGCACTGCTAAGGGAGAGGTCAAGGGAGCAGGACCAACAGGAGGCTGACACAAGACAATTTACTAAAAACTGGTTTTAGCTTTGAAGCACAGTTAATACTTGGCATTGACTTGGAGCCATCAAGCACAAGACTTGATTACTCACCTTGACCAATGCATTTCACTGCACCCTCACCAAGCCCAGCTATTTCAGTTCTGGATCTTCCCTTGTGCTAGCAAGGCGCTCCACCACAGTTTGCTGTTGAGGCCAAGCTGAGCAGACGATTATGGTGGAAGAGCAGAGTGCTCTGGTGAGAGCACTTATTGACAATAAGGCAACAAAGAGTCTACTGAAAGATACTGAAATAGCCGAACCAGTTTCAGACCCTTACTGTTAAATAGCTGCCTCTCCAGAACAGTGACATGAGGTTTCAAATACTGGTTTCATCAGTATAACTCTTTTACTCAAAGTTTCCCTGTTCCTTTACAGATCAGACATAGAGAATCCAAAACTAACTGCATTGAATCTAAAGACTGGTGTGGCTTTTATGGTGGATGAGATTTGGTGGAACAAACAGGAGACGCACAGCAGAACTATCACAAAAGAAAACAGAAAGTCAACACCCAGTCCTACAACTTGAACATACCTGTGGGGGACCTGGTGGGACTTCGTACTTTGACTTCTTCATCTGAACCAAAACCTAAAAACTGTTCATCCTGCAATGAGAAAGAGGATGGAAATTTGAGGATGTGGATATTAATGTTGAAATGACCTCCGCTGTGACTGAAGCACAAAAGGATTCTAGAGGATTTTCCTTCCCCAAAAAAGATACTGGCATTTGTTCTTCTAACAAACAATTGCTAAAAAGGAAATAAAACTTTTATATACGCATGTACAACAATTACATTTTACAGCTATAGAACAACCAAGAAGAGTTACAGAAGACGAAGGACAAATATATACAGAAACAAACCCTTAACACATAAAATCTGCTGCTCTTATCAAACAACAAAGCTTTCCTCCTGTAAGCTATTATTCAAACCACCCTGAAGACACACTCCAGCAAAAGAAATGTTTCTGTGTGTATTATTCTAGCACAAATGTAGCTCAACTTCCTGCAAACTTACGTAAATCCTCTCTTTTTAATTCACTGATGAAAACCTGACCATGCCTCTTCTCTCTGAAAGAGGCATGAGGTTAAAGGTTCGCTGTCCACATTGAGGCAGGTGTGTCAGGGAGTCTGTAAGTGTCAATCCAGTTCATCTGCCACTCAAATGTGTGGTGACATCTTTTTGTTTACATGTCATTCCACCTTTCCTAATCCATTTTCACCTCAAGTATTTATGTTGGCCAGTCTTAACTTTCCTATGAACTTTGGAAACAGAGAGGCCACTTGTTGCTTTTCCCTTCAAAGAACTGTGCAATGTGGCCATTAAGCTTTGGGAAGGGCAGGCACTGCAAGAACAGTATCCTGCAAGTGAAAAGGGACAAGACTGTGAAAGAACAAGATGAGCTGCACAAAGAAATAACACCATTTCTTAAGTGTTCTGCCTCATCTTTTTTACATGGAATTCCTACTTCATCTACTTACAGGGAAGTTCAGGAAGAGCATCTTGGCTACTGATGCTGCAGTCTGGTAGACCCACAGCTGTCTGGTAGACCCACAGCTGTCTGGTAGACCCACAGGAGAGTCACGATGCGATGAAAAGCAGCAAGGCTTTAGACCAAAGTATTTCTCAAATTTTCTGCCTGGTTTGTGTCTGATGAGCCCCAGTGTAAACAATTCAAACACAGTATGCTCTGACCAGGTGGACATCCAGGTTCTCAATGCAGATAATGCTCTGGCCAGTTAAATATAACATGTACCCCCTTGGGCTGCAGTTAATCGCTGTAAGCCATCACCAGCACACACACCTGCTGGAGCGGGGGGTGGCCCTGCCCCTCCTCACAGCCCTGCTGCCTATCTGCTCTTTGCATTTGCAGCAGAGATGACAAGAAAACCAGAAAAAGCAATGGTAAAGCAGCATAAAAGAAAGAAAATGATGCCAGAAAACACTGCTTCTGCCCGAGGCACCTTGCATCACACAGAACCCCTGAAGGCCATTCCCAGAAAGGGAGAAGCTACTGCTTCCGAACTTCAGTCCTGCAGCACTGCAACCGGAGCAAGAGCAGCTGTGGGAGTGCCCAGCTGCGCGCTCCCAGCACTGCGGATACACGGCCCCGTCACGCCTGCCTGCCGCTCCAGAGCACGTGGGCTACAGCAGGATGTAAACACTGCTGTGCGGAGCAGCACTGCCTTTGTGGGCGTGGGCAGGGAAAGGGTCCTGACTTGAGGGAGAGGCTGCCAGCGGAGACAGGTGTGGGCTGAAACCCAGAGAAGGCACAGAGAAATAACAAGTACCTAAGAACAGTCAGGTTTAGAAACGCTAAGGGATCAGCTGCTCACCCTGTGCGATTTCCTGACTTGCACTGGCCTCCAAGTTCCTGTGGCTGCTACAGATCTTTTCTTCATTTTGTTATTCTGGGTCCTATAGTCATTATTATTTATCTCTGGCTATTAAACCAGTACTTGCCATATTTTTGACAATCACCTGTCATAATCCATGATTAGAACTTGCATTATTTTCAAACTGAGCTCTGCTATCTTACTTTTCCAGTGGGATCCATTAATTCTGGCTTTGGCCCAACAGCCTGGGGATGACAATTTTTTCCATTTCTTACCAAGCAGTCACCAGAAGCGTCTACAGCAAAAAGGCTCCTTCCACAAAACGGTCACTTTTGCTTCATTTACAACCACAAGTAGTATGACCAATATGTCACCTGTGTTTGCTTGTTCGGTGACATTCCTGAGTGTATTGGTGACCTCAAAACGGTTGCTGTCACTACCTGAGAAGGCAACCCTGTGACCTGTCAGAGAAGATCAAGAAAGCCACTAAGTACCACTAAGCATGTGCCAGGCTAAACCATCCAGTTGGCTATCACATGCCAAAATGCAGGTTTGAGGCAAACTAGGTAGAACAGCCTCCTTCCAATTTTTCAGAAATGACTATAAAACATGACAGATGAAGAGTGATTAAAAGATTTTGAACATAGCCTCATCTACCTGAAAAAGAATAATGCTATGCAAAAAAGGCCACCCAGGATTATAAATTAAAGGATGAGGGAAGGCTTGCCTCTTGCCAGACATCAAGACTAACCAAGCAAGCATGGGATGATCTCTCTGTGGGCTGCAGAGCTTCCACGTACATCTCCCACTCAAACATTACACTCTCCCAACTGGGTTCAACCTCAGAGTTGTGCACAGATGAAGGACTTTTCCTGAAGTTGCCCAGCTACTAAAGAACAGAGAAGTTGCAAGCAAATATCTATCACAATGCTCTTGAGCAATATTACTTTTCGAAGAATTTCCAAGTAAAGATTCCAGACGAAAATCCACCTTCAAAGGAGAAACTATCCTGCAGGCACTAACTGAGGTTCTGATCTCTGTCCGAGGAATAACGGTATAAACCATACCACTATGGATCTGTGAAGTTGCACGGGACTGTCACCAGCACTATACTAGCAATGCAGCCACTCCAATCAGCACCTGAAAAATTTTATTTTACAACAGAGTCACCTGACCAATGCTGTACTTCCCATTCCCCATCCTGGGCTTGGCCCCAGTTAGACACCACCTCACTTTCTTGGAAAGGGATAAGCTATTTTTAGAAGCTCATTCAGATGCCTGCTTAGTGACTGCAGCACAATATCTACCAGACTCCTCTGCTTTCAGCAGAGTAAACACCCTTGGAGGTTGGCAGTTAGTAACCCCAAGACAAACACCGGGTGTTGGGAGCAGAGCGGAGTCCGCTGGGAGTTCAGGGAGATGCTTCCCAAGCCATTACTTGTGATGCAACTTCAATAATAAACAGCTGAGCACTTGGGGTGACTGTTACGCACCAACTCAGACGAGAAGACATTCGTCCTTTCATTGTTTAACTCAACGAAAGCTCTGACCAGGAGCGATGCACAGACTTTGCTGGGGCTTCACCTCGGAGCAGCACCGACCTACAGAGAACATCCCGAGAGCACAGAACAGCTCCTGACCTGGTCACCTCCACATGACAACCCCCAAACTACACCACTGCAGCTGTATCCTCAGGCATCACCCACGGCAATACAATGGTGATTTAGGGCTGCAGCTTCCAGAGTCCATTTTTTTTTAGAATTAGAAAGAATATATTGCTCTTTATGGGGCTGAGGCTTAGGGTGCGTCTGTTACAACTGTGTTACTGAGCACACAGATCTGTTTTGCCAGAGTCCCGGTTCCAACCTGGATGAGAAATTCTGATTTATGCTTTCCAGTCTGAATACAGAGGAATGCTCACTAGAACACCCGAAACACTCTCCTTCTGGTCACAACGAGCTTTCAATAATACCACTTCCAGGGAATAGAGTCAGTCAAACCACTACCTAGAAAGATCCAGCTTGCAGATGGTGAGAGAGAAAAGCTCTAGAGCTGCTGTATGGATGCATCAAAAAAATCTTTTGTGGTGGTAAACTCATCTTTCACTCCTAAACGTATCTTTCCTAAAGAAACAGTACTAAAGTCAAACTGTGCTCTGTAGCTCAGCTTGGGGGGAACAGCTAACCCCGCTCTGGGAATTTTGTGGTATCCCTGAGAAGTGATGAAGCACTGACTTAAGGAGTTACCCACTCTCTTCCCTCGTTTCCTCCAACATGGTGCTGTGAAACCTGCAGTTCAGCACTCTGATGCCAATACAGAAGTGCATGGTCAAGCACTGTTGCAAGTCTGTCCCAGGAGCTTTCCAGCTGAAGGAGTGCTATGTCCAAAAGCCCCTGGAACAAACTCATCAGTGCACTGCTGCTGCTCTCAAACTGCCTTACCTGCCCACTGCTGGTGCCAGTGGGACAAGCCACACCACCTTTCATTTGAAAACAACTTCCCAAATTCCTAACAAAATTCCCAAAACCGCCCCTCTGAGGGTTTGGAGCACTGCAGAAAGCTGACCACACCACAGAAATGGAAACATCACCAAGATGGTTAAAAACATACTTTTATTTTCACACATCTGACAAAGCAGCACCCAAATCTTCAGGAAGGGAAAGTGCACGAAGGAGCCTCCATCTCTTGGGCCATGATCTGCATCAACCTCACCACGTGCCTCTTGTGGACATCAATAGGTGCAGCAGGCCCCTCCCCATGCACGTGCAGTGACCACCTTACCCACTACAGGAAAGGCTCTACACCTCCGACTCACACATTAAACACTTAAGCAGTCTGACAGCGACCATTCAACCTAGCACTAAGAGAGGAAATTTTGAGACAAACAGAAGAAGTTATCTGTACTTCCAGCTCAGGCATGACGCTGGTGGCAGTATGGAAGCTACTCCTTATCCCCAGGACACGGATCCAGTACCATTTCCAAACATGCCCGCCATTGGTGAACATCCACAACTCCAACATTCACCTCATAAAACATTATACCTCATGTATAATTACAGCAGTGCTACCAGTGACACCACCATCACCACCACATCCCACTGCCAAACGTGAGCTTCTGCAACTTTCAGCCAATACAGATTTATGGAGGTAACTGTCAGTGTGCATCCAGCACGCTCTCAACTTTTATGTCAAAGCTTCAATCCCACTTCAGGGATGGAGAGGGAGCTCTAAACTGACAGGCAGAGCAGATATTTAACAAGTACATTTACGCTTCTTTTATACCAAATATTGACATAATGCATCAAGAAAACGCAACCAAATTTTTCTTTTTCCTACAGTGTCACTCACACCAAGCTGAAAGGTCAGCACACAGTACAAACACTACTGTTCAACCAGTTACAGCTTCACTGTGCGAAAAGTCCCCCCAGCAAGTCTTGTGGTGTTAAAATCAAGTATCAGAATGTGCCTCCTTTAATGTGAGCTGGTTTCGAGATAACTCAGTGCAACACTGAGCTGCAGCAGAAGACAAGGGCTTGTACAAAGTGACCTGAATCTGAGGAGGATACCCTGACACCCCAGAATTCAGGTACCTTTTAAATGAGAAATGCATTCTGCTACGTACTACGAAACTGCCAAGGAGACAAGGGAAAGACTGAGTCTAATACTTGTTCTGGACAACGTTTCTCCTGCATCTAACTTGGTGGTAATACCCAATTTCAACAGGTACCTACACAAGTGCACACATGAATGAGGTAGAAAGAAAATAAGCATGCAGAGCAGAAGTTGTACATAAAAAGGTAACACAGCTTCTTCCTCTGATTGCCACTGGCTCCTGACCTCAAAGCAACTGCTCAGAGTTTATTCCTGATAAGGAATGCCAACTTGGTTGAAGACTATAACTGGCTTGGTTCAGGAAGGACCCTCAACCTTGTGGAAAAGAACAGCACAAGCACCAGGCAGTTACCAAGAGGACATGGTGAGCCCTAATATGAAGGGGTCTCCTGGAAGCCCCCTTCTAGAAGAACACCTCCCCCAGAGCAGCTGCCACATGGGCAGCAGAAACGGCACTGTTGCTGCACTGCTCACAGCTGCCCTCTCCTCTGGAGAGACCACAGGCAGCACCCATGTGCTGACTTCCTACATCTGCCAGAGCTCTTTTCACACCCTCACCCCCAACTCGCAGAGAACTTGTGCTCTTGTCATAGTCCTAGTGAAGATTACAGTCACCAGAGGCTACTTTTCTGTCCTACAGTACAAGTCACCAGCCAGGAGAACTACGTCTTCTGATGCAAAAGTGTTTTGTTTCTTAAGCATCACCAAAGGAAAGGAACCAACTGGGTGAGTTAACTCAATCTAAATGTTTGTGAGGATCTTCTCTGAGTATGCCCAAGAACACCAGCATGCTGCAAATCCAGAGTGAGGGAAAACACCTTGGGTCTGCCCCTGCCTGGCTCATTAAGGGTCAGGTAAAACTCAACCAACAAACACCAAGCCATAAATCAACGTTTATTATTACTTTCTACCATATGCAATGTTATTAGAGAGAAGCTTTTAGCAGCTAAATAGACAAGTGATGTAATAAGTAGAATTCTTAAAATCCAGGAGAGCCCGTGTTAATCAGCTGCCACACCTGGAATGCATTGAAGCTATTTCATTTTAAAGCAAAAATACCCTAAAGGCCAAACTCAAAAAGATAACTCATAGATGTTTTAGGGCTTTTTTGAGATGCAAAAATACACTTTAAGACAACTGGAATTAAACAACAAACCACAGCCCAATGTCATCTTAGGAAAAAAAACAAAGAAAAACAAAAGAAACAAAGCAACTTGCCTCCCCCCACGAAAATGTCCTGAATTGTTAACTCTGTGGTTGGCTTGGTTAGCCAGATCTCAGTCACTTCTGTCCCTGAACTAGCACTGGTGAGGTATTAACTGCTTCCCAGAGGACTCCATGAATTCCATCAAACCATGTCTACTGCGAACAGCAAAAACCAGAAGTATCCCAAAGTGCAGCCCCTGAGATGATGGTGAGACTCACACCCCAAAGTCTGCACAGGTGAGGGTAGGAGTGTCCCCATGCTCAGCTCTGTGTTTGCAAACACAACCCCATTCCTCCAGCACCGTGGCCCATGGGAGCTGCCACTCTGCAGGCAAGGAATTCCTCCAGCTCAGCCATGAGTGAAGAGCTCCACTTCAAGGCACCCAATAGAAAATGCCAAAAACAGGCCAGAAAGACACAGGAAAACTGTATTTTCATGTGCATTTCAATAAACTCTGCTACAGCCAGCGATGGGAAGGGAAAACAACTGCTCTTCATATAGGCAAAATACAAAGATACGTCCACCTACCCTACAGCTGACAACCTGCCTGGAAAAGAGGAGATAGAACTGGCCCTTCAAAAATCAGTAAAGCCCTCTTGGTACAAAGGACCTGGGGAATTCTCTTGCCGGCACAAGGATGCTGCTAACGAGCGATGTAAAACAACTGGGGGAAAGAAACGCTGCAGCTCGTAGTAACACACCCCCATCATGTCTTCCCTGTTCTGTCAATAGGTGGGTTGTTGTCGCACTCCCACTCCGGCTGCCTTAGAAAGGTTTAAAAAAAATAAAAACGAAGGCAGGAAGAAGAGCAACTAAAAAAAA
>VXAZ01000607.1:125551-171614 GCA_013399875.1 Gymnorhina tibicen
AGGGCCCCAGGCCCGACCCCCAGTGCAGCCTCCCGTCCTGGATAGCGCAGCCTCGGGCCGGCGAGGCCCCTCATAGCTCGCAGGGCCATACAGGCGCGGGGCTCCTCGCGAGCCGGCCCCGGAACCTGCCTGGCGTATAATCGGGCCGCAAGCAACCCGCATAACCCCAACGGCGATGCCGAGCGGGAGAACGAGCCGCCGGCACCCAGGACCGCGCATACGGCATAGGCGGCACTGCCGCCCCCCTGCATAGCGCCGGGCCGTATGCGGGGCGCGGGGCGCGGCCCCGGGCCCGGCATGGCAGAGCCCGCAGCCCCCGCGAGGACCGCGCGCCGCCGAGACCCTCCGGTGCCCGGCCCGGGACGAGCCGCTCCCTGCGGGGGGACCGCGGCCCCGAGCTGTGGTACCCAGGACGGGCGGCTCCGCCCTACCCTCCCGGCCCCGGCCGTGTCCTACCTGCGGCCCCGCGCCCCGCCGGTGCCGCGTCCCGCTGGGTGCCACCCCCGGGGGGGAGGTGACGGCGATAGTACCGGGCTGGCAACCCCGTCGTGCATAGCACAGCAAGAACAGGGTTAACATCCAACAAGTGCCCGCCGTATTCTCTGAGAACAGCACTGCAAACACACGGATAAGATGTAAATCCATCTGCTTGGGGACATAAAATACCCATTTTCCTCCGAAGTTCATCAGCTGAGGGCAGGGAAGGAGCGAGGGGTGGGGGGGAGGCTGTTTGTCCCCGAGAGAGGCAGCCAGACACTGTTGTGGGCAAGCTGCTGGAGCCCTTTGGGGTCACAGATGATGTTTCTGCCTGGGGTTCTGCTGTGGGAGTGGGGCTGGGGGGACTTCTCCCGAGGACTGCCACGGAGGAGAACTAAAATTAGATGGTTTCTTCCTCTCTAGGGACTGTGAAAGGGAGAGGAGTATTTCTGAGCTTTCCCATGCTTTACTAGTGAGGCTTAATCCCATCCTCCCATTGAAGCACTTGCCAGGCCAGTGCTGGTGTGAGCCGCAGCCCCCTGAATGTCCACCGGAACCTGCCTCGAGAAGGGCACGCGCAGGCAAGAACAAGTCAGGAGAGGCCGGTCTTGGAGCCAGATCAGACAGCCTTGCTCTCAGTGAGGTTCTCTTGGGTTCAGAATCCTCCTTCCAGTCAAGCTCACACACTAAATCCCATGTGTGATCTCTCTCTCTTTAAGGAACATATGCTGCAGACTCCCACAGCAGGGCCTGACCCACTCCCCTTGTTCTCTACCTGCTGGGCGAAGGGTTTGTGATGACAGAAGCAAAAAGCTCAGGTTTGCTGGGGCTCTTTGGGAGGATGCCTCACCTCCTCCATGGGGAGTGAGCAATCACAAAGCCATCCCCAGCACTGGGAGGAGGGCCATGTGAGGCAGTCATGGTGTCCTGGCCAGGCTGGTGGGAGAAGCAAGCACAGGACGCAGGATGGACAGGGAGCTGGAAGCACAGGTTCAGTTGCTGCTCCTGTTGCAGACTCTCCCGCAGAAGCTGGGGAGTTCAATGAGCCTCAGTTTTCCCATCTGTGGCATGGAAGTGACCTGTGACCAGTTGTGAGCCAGAGCTACTGGGGCTGGAACCTTTCTTTGTAACAAGAGAAAAGCTTTCCATCCATGCCGTGAACAACCTACTGGTTACCACATCTGGAGTGTGTGAGCTCACCTGCACTCCCTGTCAGAAGCGCACTGGGATGACGTGCTGAGAAGGTCAGTTCTGCTGCAGGGCGAGGAGCAAGTGATGTGCCACTGGCACGGTCACCCCAGAGACATCGGGGTCACTGGGGGCTGGGGGCCTGTAGGGTCACTGGTGTGCACAACACAACACCCAGAGGAGCAAAGGAGCAGCTGAGACAACAACAGTATCAACAAGGAGCAATACTGACCAAAGCCTTCTTATAAGACAGTAAAAACAGGCTGCTAGCTTCAGAGAACTCCTACAAATTATTTTCTGAACATGTCAGAGTACAGGTGACTCACCAGGTTTTGTACAGAACCCTACAAGAGCTAGCTGACAATGACCAAGGTGGTAGAACCCTGGACAGCTCAACCTTTGGCCGGTGGGAGCTGAGGTGACACATGCAGCAAAGCTCTGCTTACTTACACAGGCTCCCACTGCACGTCAGACACCAAAGCAGCAGAGCTGCCTGTAACCATGCTACAGTCTCTATGGCATAAACCATGGAAGTTGCTTTTGATAATGTAAAAAGTACTGGAATTTGGTTTTGGTTCCCACTAGCTGATGGGAAGTACATTCAGGAACAAATGGAATGTTTCCCCTTTGCAGCCTCTCAGACCTCCCCTGGAGCCACAGCTGAAGCACAGTGAGTGTCCCAGAGCAAACAGAGCTCTGGTGACCAAAAGTGGTGTCACCAAAGCAGCTCTGGCACCCTTGGGACTGGCCCTCAGACTCCTCTTGAGGAGCCATCCCCAGCAGCACTGCCCCCAGGACAGGCTGACGCCTGTCAGAGTGCCAGACAAGGACCACAACAGCTCGGTCTGGGCTCCTGGCTTTATTGTTGCAGACCCCATTACAGACCCTGCACTGTGGCGCCGCTGGCATTGCTGAGGTGAGTGTTCACACATTGTACCCGATGATGCCGCCCTTGCCGATGATCTCCCCGATGTAAAACCACATCAGCACCTCCGTGGCCACCAGGCCGTTCCTCAGCGCGTCCTGAAAGGCAAAAGCCACTGGTTAGATCCCAGGCTCCCGCAACAGCTCCTCTCTCACTCCCACTGCCACATCCATGCCCTCCAGCAGTTCTCAAGGCAAAAACCCAGAAGTGGAGCAGAGTGTTTGCTGTGTTCAACGTGTCCCTCAACACGTCCCATCACACAGCTGTTCTACAACATTAAGTACACTGTCAGCTGTTGTTCGTGGCTTTTTACAGCCCTTTCAAGGATCATTTCTTAGCCCACACACGCGAAACACATTAATTTCATGGCCAACCGATGACACAGCTGATCGGAGGGCTGGGCTCATTCAGCCATCTATCGATACTCCCTTCCCTGGGACAGAAAACAATGGGACCAGAGGGGAACAATCACAGCATGGTCCAGGCAGGGAAGAGTTAAAGCACAATCGATAAAATAAAACGCTTTAAACTCTCGGCCCCTGAACTCCATGAGCTTCATATGTCGTTGACAACAGTTCCCACTGCTTCCCAAGGCAGGAGCAGAGCATTTCCTGGGGGGCTAGGAGGCTCCCGTTGGAGGTGTCCATCGGCACCGTCACATCCCGCCCCGGCCGGTACCTTGACGGTGAGCTGCGCCAGGCGGCCGCTCTGGAAGGCCCTGACCAGGCCCTTCATGCTGTCGATAGCCCGGGGAATCTCGGCGGGGGTCGGCGGGGCCAGCTCCACCTTGGCGTAGTACCAGAACGTGGCCAAGCGCGGCTTCGAGTACGTCACGGCGGCTGCGGGGAGGGGGACCGGAGCGGACAGTGTTTTCCTAACGGCGGGAGCCCGCGAGGCCTCCCCGGGCCCAGGCCCCGCTGCCCCTAGCCCTGTTTCCCATCCCCTCCCTTCCCCTCCGCTCCCCTCGGCCCGTTCTCGCTCCCCTCAGCTCAGCCCATCCCGTTCCAATCCCGTTTCCCCGCTCCTTGCAGCCCGCTCCCTCCCCGCTCCCCCCGTCCCCCTTCCCGTCCCTCACCCCCGATCAGCTCCGGCCCGCGCTGCACGAGCCGCTGCACGAGCCCCTGGGCGGCCTTGGCCATCGCTGCGCGCGCTCAATGTCACCGCCGCTCCCTGCACCCGGCGTTCGCCGCGGGCAGCCCACAGCGAGGACCCCGGGCCACGTGCGCGGGGCGGGGCGGAGCTGGATCCACGGGTTCGAGACCCGCCCCGTGCCGACACCGCTCCCGCCCCGGGACCACCCCGGTCCCTGCATCAAGCCCGAAGAAGCTTTTCCACAGCTCCCGGCACTGCCAGACCTCCACCACCAGCTGTAAGATGATCTCTACGTTTAATTTCCAACGCCCACCATTCCCAACACTCTTTGGGGAAGTAAACCCTGCTACACCCCTGGCACATACAAGTTGGCAAAACGTCCCCCTCCTGTTCGTCCCCCCATCCCACTCTGGGAGCGGCTGGAGGCATTGCTTTCACCAAGTGAATGATGGTTAACAGTTTAAACACAGAACAGAGGGACGCGTCTGGTGTTGCTGGAAAAGAACATGGCCAACACAAAGAGCAGGTAATAGAGGGCCAGGGCACCACATCATGAAGAGGCTGTGTTCTTCCCCCGAGGGAAAAAGCTGAAGTGCAGTGGAAAGTCTTAGTATTAAAGAGTGAGTCTTGAAAGGAAAAGAGAGAACAAGGGCTAGTAGGGAAGACCCAAGAAGAGACTCCAAAGGTGGTGGCAATGCACTAAATGTGGTCGTCGTTAGGGTGGCAGCTCCAGCCATTACCCCTGCATGGCTGTGATCCCGCCCATGACAGGAGGTTTGGAGATGAGATCCTGTTTTTTAATTCAGCGTGTCCTCCAGCTCCTCCTCCTTCTGCTTTTTCCTCTCTGCAAGCCATCGCTGGATCTTCTCTTTTAGCTCTGTGTTTGGTCTGATCTGGTCCATAGTGAGGGGACTCCGATTGAAAGGATCTGTCTGATCGCTGAAAAATAAAACATCAAGGAGATTACTTGGACACTCCTGGTGCGAGAGATAAAAAAAAAAAAGAGAGAGGCCCGGAAGAGTCATTGGATATATGAAATAGATCCCCAAAAGTATCAAGGTATGAAGGCTGTGCTGCACACCTGAGGAGGTGTCGGGCTATAGTAGATCGGTCCACGGTGACACGGGAGGAGGGCAGGATCACGGGGTCTGACATCAGAGTGCTCATGATTGGATCCAGGAATTCATCACAGGCATCTGCGTATGTCTCCTCTTCCTGCTGCTGCCGGTCTGCAAGAGACTAGAGAGCACACGTGGCTTGGAGGGATTCAGCCTCCCTGTTCTTTAAAAACCAGGGAGCATTCACAGGTCTGTGCAGGCAGGGAACCCTCCCAGCTGCCCCACCTGGACCTTGGACAAAGCTCCACTCCCAGAAATCCAGCTCCACAGCAAAGATGCAGCAATACGCAGAGGGAAAAGGACACAGGGAAGCAGCTCCATCTGGTTTTGTATGTTAGATTCCCTCCAGTGCTCACCTTGATCCTCTCAGCCAGGTTACTAAAAGACACTATCATGTTGCCAGGCTTGTTGATCTTCTTCAGAACCCGCACGGTCTGGGCAAAGAGCGTTGGTGAATAGGAGCGGCCGTCCTTGGGGACTGTGGCACAGAAGTTTTCTTCATCCCTGCACCACAGGTTACGTGAGAGAAAGGGCTTAAGAATCCCCATTTATCAGGGCTGCAAAACAGTCCCCACAGCAGCCACATTCCCATAGCAAGGAACTCAAAGCTAAAGAAAAGCTTGAGTGTAACTAAGCATTTCTCCCCCGGTATCACCAAGATGGCTCCTGGATGGCTCCTGCCACCGACAGGCTCACTCCCCTTATCACCTACCCAAGGTTTAGGTAGATGGTGCAGATGTCAGACACGAGCTGCTGCGGCTTGAAGTCAAACTCACTGAAATCCTTCACTTTCAAAGCTCCCATTTTAGGCCCAACCAGGTGTTGCAGGAAGTAATTGAGCATGGAGATGATGCGCTCGGCAAGGAAAGGATGCACAAACAGGGACCTGATTTCTGGAAAGGAAAACAACAGTTTGCAGAGATTCACAGCAATTCCATCCTGATTTGACTACACTGAAACCAAATTCCTGCCTGCTCACTCCCTGGCAGAGCTCTTCTCTAGGTCCTGGCAGGCAGGAGGGGCCGTTTTACCTACCTGAAGTCAGGAAAGCCAGCGTGCCAATGGTTTCATTAGACATGATGTTGTGGAAACGCGCCAGCTGACCAAACATCTGCAGGCTGGACTCCTTCTCGCGGCGAGCCTCTGGGGACAGGCTGTCCCACTCGCCGCGGTCCTTCTCGATCTGCTGAACTTTGATCTTGCTGAGGTACTGCAAGACAGAACACATGGACTGTTTGGTTGGATGGCAACACCAAGGAGGTCCAGAAATGCTCAAAACCAGTCGGGCAACATCCATATCACCCATCTTATCTGCCAGACTTCCGGCAATCAGTTCTCTGGCAGGTAAGAGCTCCCCAAAAAGCCCTTTCTAGCAGCAACAGCAGCTCTGAAAGGAGTGGAGAGACATTCAACACACACCATGGACATGAGGGCACCTGGAATTCCCTTGTGATCCCAAAGGAGAACTGCCTGGAGACAAAAGGCCTTTATTAGGATAAAACACTTGCAGAAAGGCCAAGGGGATTTGAGAATCAAAATCCACAATGATTGTTTAAAGCCTCTTGGTTCTGAGCTGCCTCCCGAACACAAAGGAAGGAAGGGTAACCCACAGACAGGGCCCCAGACCCCCCTTCCTCCTGCCTTCACCCCTTCTCCCAGGGCGTTGGCCACACCATCTTGGGATTGCTTCCTGCATAGTATCTACTGCAGAGATTCACCAGGCAGAGCCAGGCAAGCTGGCCTTGTTCTGGAGGTCAGTACCGCACCAGGGAAGTGAGAACTTGTTTACGTGATGCTGATGGAACGCAAGCTCAGCCCTACCTGTATGGCTTCATCCAACAGGAAAATGGCGTCGTTCATGAGCAGGTTAAGGAAGCGCAAGAAGAGAGGGGGATTCATTGCCTCCAGGTTCTCTGAGGCATAATCAGCCAGAGCCTGCAAGGAAAGGGAGAACAGCGAATTCTGCAGCACAGTCCCAGTGGCAGGACATGGACCCATGTGCTTCATGCAGAGCTGCACACTCACATGGGCACACTCAAACTTGCACCTCTCGCCTCACCTTTATGCTGTCCCGGTAGGAATCAGTGTCCCACATGTACCTCAGGATGGGATACATGGGACGTCGGTAGTTGAACTTCTGTTCAAACTGGTGCGGGTCACCTGGGCACAAGCCAAAGAGCCTTTCAGGTGGACAGTCCCCCACAAGTGCTACACAGGGAACACAACGCTTCCGTTCCGCACTTACCTGTAAACTCGATATCCACAAAGACTTTGATGAGCGCCTCTGCCAGGTGGGCAGCGTGTTGGTAAGAGCAGAACACTCGCTTGCGATGAAACACACTCGAGACGAGTGGGTTCTGAGCCTGATCCAAGTGAGGCATCACAGCTTCCAACACTTCAGCTAGCTTGGCTCGCAGGTGAGGATTTTTCATCCTGCAAGAAAAAACAGAAAGCAAATCCAAGATGGCATGAGGGCTATGGTGCAGAATGGAGCTGTTCAGGAATCATTCCAGGAGCTGTGCCCATCCATGCTCGAGTGCCTGATTGCTGCAGACCGTCTGTAAAGCTAGCCCTGGGTCAGCACTCCCTCGCATGCACTCAATGCCGCAGTGAAATCTCAGGCACGGGCCAGAGAGTGTGGGAACAGCCAAGCTGCTGCTCTCACCCCTCCCACAGCAGCTCTCCCACTCACAGCCCAGTGCCTGCTTGTCACCTGGAGCTCCTGAGCAAACCCCACCAGCTGTCCCAGCTGTTTTTCTACTGCCAATGGACCTGCTTCCTTTTTATCCTGCAAATCCAAGTGCTTTGCCTGCTGCATCTGCTGTCCAGCACCAGGCACTGAGGTCAGAGTATACCTCTGCTGCACCTGTGGGGCAGAAGCCAAACCACCTCCTCCAGGTGATGCTGTGGGGGACTGCCAGGAAGAATTACAGCCTCCATCTCCCGGGGACAGCGGGAATAATGAAACCCTGCTTACCATGGGAAATCTTCATCTGCTGCTGCTGCTGCCAGGAGCTCACTGCATTTACACACGTAAGTGTAAATGAACGAACAGCAGAAATGCAGAAAACAGGGCGGTGTCTTATCAGGAAGATGGATAGAACTACTCAGTTCTGTTCAGCGGACATTATAGAGACACTCCCAACAGATCAATCCCAGGAGCTCCCTCTAACAAGTACAAAATGGCTGTGGCTGATGAGGTTTCTGCATCATACAACCAAACACATATTTAAGCACCACATCCCATTTGAACCTTGCATGAAGCCTGTGGCCTCCAGGCAGACCTTTGTTCCCTTTGTGCCTCCTGCAGGCAGATTTCAGCTGTTGCAAAGATCAACCTGCTCGCAGCTGCAGAAACCAAGCCTCAAGACAGCTCTGCGATTTCTACTTGCTTGGTCACCCCGGGTGTTCTGCAACAAGCACCCAGGGCTGCACCTACCTCTCCACATCACCCATGAAAACAGTAACAAAGTGAAGGATGTGCTCCAGGGAATCAGCAGAAGTCTCCAAGATGTCATCAGCAAAACGCCGCAAGAAAATGAAGAAGTCGCCCAAATTATCGGCAAAGAACTCTGCAAACAGAGATCGTAGCTGAGCTCCTCCCCAGGCAGCTCACCTTGCCCTTTTCCAGCCTCCCATCCACTTTCCCCTTGAAACACCCTCACCACCCTGATGCTGATTAAGTATTGGCAATTAACAGTGTTCTAATGTATTAGAACCTGCCATGGAGAAGGATGCCCAGCCTCATGGCGTGAGTAACACCCGGGATTCACTTCCTGTCTGCCCTCCCAGAAGTCAGGTCACTTATGGGGTGAATCCAGCATCTGTCTGCTGATCACAGACTGTTACACAACCCCCAAGGGAAGAATCTGAAGCAGACCCCAGAAGAAAGAGTTTACACATTGAGAAAACAGTAATCAATGTAGAATTTGCCACTTGTCAATGAGTAATGACCTTTTAAAAGGTCAGCAGCTTCACTACCCTAAGTAAGTCTCCTCAAACAGCCCCAAATTTTTTAAGAGTGATCCTCCTCAGAGAGAATATTCTGCACCATGTCAGTGGCAGCACTGTGTCCTGCCCTGGACAGGGAAGCACTTGCTCAGGCAGCTCTGCCAGTGCTCATGTATGACAGGTGTTGGCACAGACCCGGGGCTTCACCTGGCACGTAGGCCAGCGCACTGTGCTCCACCTCCGGCAGTGGGAAGGTCAGCTCCAGCAGCTCCGTCCCATGGTTCCCCACAGCCAGCTGCACCAGCAGCACTGCCATGGACACCTGTAGGTTCAGGCAGTTTTGCAGCATCTGTGGTTCCGTCATTGCTGTCTTGGTGGAGAGATAGATGGTCATCAGGCGCTCAAACTGCTCCCTGAGGCTGTCAGCAGCGGGGCTGGAGCTCTGCTGAGCTTCTCGCCATGCCACTTGCAGGCGGTGAAGGCTTTGGTTTATCTTTACCATCTGGTCGTGCAACCTGCCCAGGAAAGGAGGCAAGGAGGGGCTGAGGAGACAGACAGACAGACAGACATCCTGCCTCACCAATGCAGAAACTGGTGAGAGACTTTGTGCCGGTGGATTCAGATCTTTTCTTGTGGGTACCCTGTCTGGGGCTCTGGCAATGGAAAGCCTTGGGGAAAGGCTTGCCAGGACCTGGGAGGATATAAGACCCTGTGAGGGACCATGGCACCTGCAGAGTGGCTTGGGGACACGGCAGAGCTCTCTGCAGCACTGAGCTCCCTTGGGTCACTGAGGTCAGGGATCCAGCACGGCCCAGAGACGCCTGCAAGGTGACACTTCAGTTTCCCAGCAACAAGCCACTTGCATAATAACTTTTTTGTCAATGTCTATATTTAGAGAATGTACCAGAAGGGGACTCTGCTTGGATCAGCCATGACCTCACAGTATCCAGGCAACGATTTGCAGAGGGAAGCCGTGCAAAACAGAGTGTTTTGGTGTCCAGAAAATCCTCTCCTAGAAGCTGACAGCTACCTCACATTCCTGCTTCACATACAGCCTAGCTATCAGGGCGTTTAGGTTGCTCCCAGTGGGCAGGTGCTCTGCCACCTGGATGCTCTCTAGCAGTGAAGGGAGGTGCCAGCAGCTCCTGCCCCAAGGAGAGGGGGGAACGGAGCAGCCCACAAATACCCAGCGCTTGGCTACTGGTGTCTATAAATAATGTGGATCCGGTAAGACTCTTTTATTAGGATAAAACACTTGCAGAAAGGCCAAGGGGATTTGAGAATCAAAACCCACGATAATTGTTTAAAGCTTGAATGTATCCAGATTAGCAAAAATGTGAGCAAAATTTCTTCCTGCAGTCAGTCAGGCTGAAGTTCAGGCAGCAGCTCAGCTGGCCACTCTGTGTTCAGAGTATTTAATGAAATTTCCATAGCTGCACATGGGTGGAAAACAGCCACAGGGGAACTGAGAGCAAGTACCTGTGAAACCCCAAGTGCAGGGTATACTGTGTGAGCACCAGGTTTTCCGTCACCAGGTTGTAGCTGTTCGCAGACTGCGGCTCTTGCTCACTCAGAGCAGGGATCAAACACGTTTCTTTTTCCAAACCTGCAAGGAAAAGCATCTCTGCATCAGGTCCTACCCAGCAATGCTGGTGAGGAGAGGGCTTGAGAGGGTCCCTCCTGAGGACACGGAAGGGCTCCTGGTGATGCTGACAGCGTTTTATTTGTATTCAGCTCTTTTCTTGCTCCTCTCTAGTCGCACCTCTAATTCTCCCCTAACCCTAATGGCACCCACTGAGAGGGCACTACTGGGTAAAGTGAGGACCTGCGGAGGTCCCCTTTCCCATTCCCTTACTCCCCAGTGTTTAGGTGTACCTTTCATGTGTACGTTCTTGCTCCTCCTCTCCTCTTCGTTCAGCTCCTTCAGGGCACAGTAGGTAGGGTTGAAGGTTAGCAGCTTTGGAGATCTGGGTTTGCAGAAGGGCTGGCACAGCTTCAGGAGAGCAGCCCCCAGGTTGAGGAAGAAGGCATCTGAGGCGTACATCTGGAAGAAAATCTCTGGCATCTGGTTAGCCCAAATTTTCGTGCGGCCCGCATTTGCATGGAGGCAGTTTCCCAGCCAGGAGAGAATCCTGTGCTTTGTCTCTGGTGACAGCTGCAACAGGTTCTTCAGCATCTGGTAGGTCTTCTCATGGAACTGAGCCATGAACTGTTACAGGAAACAGAACACAGTTGAATGAGTCCTTGGGAATGGTTCTTTTGCCTCTCTGATATTACTGCTATCAGACCCTTTCTGGCTCCAGACCATGTCCTCCTCCTCACTACACCCCTGTGAATCACCCATCTCACACACAGGTATTACAAGCAGGTCAGATCCTGGGGCTGTCAGCAAAGAACAATTAGGGATGTCCTCAAAAGCACAGCTGAGAGCATTTTGTTCCCATACGGAGTAAATCCAAAATTCTTTGCCTATTCTGGCAGCCTGAAAGAACCCCTGAGTGGGAAAGACCCTCTCAAGGATCACCTCTGCACCCCCATTCACTCCTGTATTTATATCCTGCATCCTCATGTTTCACTCCTGACTTACTGGAACATTCCTAGTGCTGTTCTTCTGAAGAAGACATTTACTTGCATATCGAGAGAGAATGTTGCCTGCCACTTTCTCAACTGGGGAATAAATTAGCATTTTAATTACAGGACAGGTACTGAAAGCTATTCCCTGGTGATTGCAACACTGGAGGTAGACGATCTCCACTTAGCACCTCACTTAGCACCGGTATCTGTTCCACCAGTACCACCCAACCTTTTTCCCAAAGCTTAGGCAACTTTGACAAGACAAGAGACTTGGGTTGCAACCACCCAAGGCAGCTGGCGAAACTGTTTCCATGCTCCAGCTGGAGAATTCAAAGCAGTTTTGGGATGTGCCTAGTTGCAAGCCGGGCTATTCCTGAACCAGTGGTGGAACTCAAGCCCCGATACCACGTCTTGAACCCTCAGGCAATGAAAGACCACCAAACACCGCAGGAAGCAGAACAGCCCCACTTCTCCCACCTGATGGATGTTGGACTCCTGCACTTTAATCTCCTGTGGGCTGGATCGGGATGGATTCAGAAAGTAGCCATGGTTCTCCACCACGCCAGGGGTCTTCAACAAACAGGAGATATTTAAAACAGCACCAAGCAAAGTCTTCTGGTACATCTGCCCATTGCTGGGATCCTTGGGCTGGATGTAGCCTGCAAAAACCTGGGGAACACATCAGGACATGCTGACAGATGTCCAAAATCCCAGTAAAAAACCCCAAGGAACTGGGGTTTGTGACAGGCTATGAGAAAGGAGGGGAGGGGTATGACTACACACATCAGGTGTTGTTACATCACACTACTGATTTGGCCTCTGCAGAACAGGTCTTGTAAATGTGCCCCTGCGAAAAGCAAGGTACGTACCTTTGCTATGTCCTTCTGCTTTGTGAAGTAGAGGAGCACATCGAGGTATGTGTACAGCAGGATCTGGCAGAGGTCCAGGTCCTTGATTCTCCCCAGCAGAATGTCAAACACGGGAACCATGACCTCCCCGAACGTCCGCACCTCCTCATCCATCGTTAAGGCTTCTATGACCTCCTCAAGGAACTCGGTCATGTCTTCAAACCCTGGCAGGTGACACAAGGCTGTTACTCCCAGTGCTCAAACAGCCAAACCAACCCAAACACAACCCCGTCTTTTGGCAGCGAGGGGAGCCAAGGCTTCACTCAACTCCACAACGCTCCAGGGCAGCCTCACAGCGCTGAGGCAGCGGCACAATCCAGCCGCACTTACGCGCCCCTCTCAGTGTCTCCAGCATCAGGTCCACCAGCTGCTCATACACGTTCTGGTTGACGTAGATCTCCGGGGTGAGAAGGACAGTACGAGTATTTGACACTGTCAGGTTGCGGCAGCGCACTGCGAAGGGCAGAAGATTCTCCGGGACCTTGGTTATCTGTGCAAGGAGAACAAGGCAGTGTAGGGGCCCCGGTCATTACAACTTTAGCTCGGTCACTCCAGAGCACAGAGCTGGGTGACAGAGCTGCCTTCCTGCTTGGCAACCTGTGCCCACCTCTTCCCGTGCCCTGCGGAAGCAGGCATAGAGGTAGCGCAGGATCTGCCTCTCCCCAGCGTCACGGTCAGCCGAGAGGTTCTGGGTGCCGGCAGAGGTCATGTGGATCAAGTGGTTCCCGGGCTCCGGCAGCAGCAGGCGGGTGAACAGGGCCTGGGCACCAGCAGAGACGGGGTACAGTGACACAGCCCCAGCACAGAGCTGATCCCTCCAGAGGAGGAAGCTCCACACCACACAGGCTAATTGATTCCTGCTGGGAAGAGCTCTCTCTATCCCTCATTAAGTAACAGAGTGCTGGAGTAAGAACCCTCAGCTGCTTCTGGCCTAAGCAAATGCTCCAGTCCCTCACGGAGTAACAGTACCCCCAACAGAAACCATTTCCACTGAAATCCTCAGCAAGAATGACTGATACAGCCGCAAACGAAGATGAGTGCATGCGTGGACATTGCTGACTGAGTTCTGTTTGGTTTTTGTTCCCTTCCCCACCCACACAGACCTGCAGGGCAGCAAACTCCTGGAGCCTCCAGGAGGAAGGGCTGGATTCCCCAAATTCTACACTTTTCTCAGTCTCATATCCCAAAAATCTCATGGACTTTTCCAGCAAAACCATGAGTGGCAGCTTTGTGCCGGGTTTTGGAAAAGTATTTGGGATACATCACATGTACATTCTGAGGAAACAAACTCAATCCCGCAGCCAAAGTCTGCAGATGGCCCCAGGCAGACATCCCTACCTGCTCCACATTGTCCATGTCCAGCCAGTCCTGGTCATCCAGGTCTGCAGCCATTTCCTCCAGGTAGACACAGCGTGCCGGGATCCCATTCCCACTCTTCATGCTGGGGTCACCTGGGAAGGGCAGAGGGACCTGTTCTACCCACACGGATGGGGAACCTGCAGGCAGGACCTGCCCCTAGTACCACCCCAGCTGCTGCACCTGGCACTGGCCCCTCCTAGATGTTCCCTCCGATGTCAGACAAACCCGACATGCAGAGCTGCCCCAGCCTGTACCGCACCCCCGCCAACCCGGGGGGTTCCCGGGCTCACTGTTGTCCAGGGTGATGAGGAAGATCCTCTGGATCATGTGGTTGATGTTGAGCTGCTCGCAGAGCTCCCGCTGCGAGCGGAAGGAGCGGCTGATCTCGGCCACCGAATAGTCGCAGTCGTCCAGGCTCTCGGAGACACTGTTGTCGGAGTCATCCTGGCTGATGGACGTCTCCTCGCCTGCATGACAGAGCCCTCAGCGCCTCGGGAGACAGCCCCGGCCCAAGGGGATCGACTCCCTGCCCCCCCAAGGGCCGGCCCCTGCCCCCTCCCCCAGGACCAGCCTCGACCCCCCCACCTGTCAGCTGCCGCAGCTGCTGCTGCTTCTGGACGGCGGCGAAGTGCTTGGCGGCAGCAACGGAGCCGAAGAGGGCAGCGAAGGGGTTGCTGGAGATGCTGTTGTTGTTCTCTTGGTCGGTCATCTCCCCTCAGAGCCGCGCCATGCGGGGGGGCGGGGGCAAGGCTGCAGGGAGGGCCGCCTTTAGGGCCCGGGCCCGCTCCCCCGGGCGCGGCGGGCTCGTCCCGCTCGGTGCGGGGGCTCCGGTCCCAAACCGCTCCCGCCGGTCCCACCTCGGCCGTCGCCGGAGAGTGCTGCGCGTCACCGCGTCGCTTAGTAATTGACGTCACCGCGACGCGCCGGAAGCGAAGACGCGGGAGGCGGAACTTAGAGCGTGAGGGCGGGAGGGGGCGGCAGCGCCTCCTGGCGGCGCGGAGCGGGAAGGACACCTGCGGCACCGCGGGGACACGGCCGGGAAACGGGACGGGACCGGGGCGACGGGAACGGGACAGAGAGCGGGACAGGGACGGGGACATGGACACGCATCCGGCCCGGTCGGTGGGACCCGAGCGTGTCCCATGCTGGGAAACGCGATCGTCTGTGCGATAACCGAGTTTGTGTTTATTATTCGCCCAGTGACCTGCATTTGAATATTAACGATATGTAAATCGCATGCTTAGTACGCAAATCACGATTTTATATCGAATCAATGCGCATATTGACCCTTATTAACTTTGCACCTACAAACACTTGTTTGCAGCTGCATAAACACAGCAAAACTTGCAGCTTTTTTTTTTTTTTTTTAAAACCTTTTTCTTGTGCAGGGAGTTTTATGTTTGTAGGGGATTTGGGCTGGGGCTGCAGGGGGGTGTGGTGTAGGGACACTGATGTATATGTTTATATTACACCCCCCCCATCCATGCCTCTGTGCTGACGTCGGCCCCAGGGCCCCCCCAGCTGCTCCATCCCCCCTTCTCACCCTTCTCAGTCGGACAGATTTCAGGCAGGGTCGGAAAATACCCTGCCCAAGACTCCATGGGGAGATACAAAGGCAGGCTGATAGAGGAAAAGCAAAGGCGGACAAAGGGGGTTAAATCCAAAGGGTTATTCTGCAACCCATGAAACACCCCCTGAGGCAAAGCTGGCTGGGCACTGCAGGGAGGGTCCCCAGCACAGCCAGACCTTGCATACACAGATTTTATGGACTTTTTCAATCCAGGCCCCTGGCTCAGGCCTGGGCACTGCCCTGCCCAGTGCTGCAGGTGACTCCAGTGATGTCATTCCTGTAATATTAATTGAATTCTACTACACTGTGTCCAGCCTCTCCCAGCACCAGCCCGGTGCAATATTTCCATGCCAGGGGAGTCCTGGGACACCGTGTCAGGCAGGGAGGGGGGGCAGTTTGGGGTGTTGGGGGAGGGGGGCATGGGATGGTGCAGGACTGAGCCCATGGCACTGGGGGGCTCTGGGCTTTGCCTCCTCTTTGCCTAGCCCGCCCGAGGGTTCCCCCAGAACAAACGCAGCTGATGGTTTGGGTGGTTCTGTCATGAACAGCCTTTACTCGCGCACTAGTCACGCTTAGTGTTCCTTGTTACAAAAGAACAACTTAACAAAAATAATGCCCTGTGGCTGCAGCTGGGGGAACGTGGGGGGCGAGGGCACAAGGGCTCAGCCCCGCAGAGGAGGGTGGGCTATGGCACTGTTGGCGTGGGGCACCCATGGGCACCAACCAGGCCGGGGCATGGCCAGGCGGCCCGTCCCATGGTCCCCGGAGCGGCTCAGGCAGGGAACTCCTGCTGCGGTGGCTCATCCCGGATGCCCTCAGCCACGCTGCCAGGGACACTCATCCCCACCAGCGCATCCTCGCCGGGTCCTGGCAGTGCGCAGGGCTGCAGGAGGTGGTCCCAGTAGAGGCTGAGCGTGGAGTGTTCCTGCTGCTCCAGCTCCTTCAGCTCGTGCAGCTCCTTGGCGCTGGCCGCTGGTGTCTGCACCTCAAAGGTCATCTCGAAGCGGCTGTAGTCCACCTGGAAAGCGCCTTTCTCCAGGGACATGCAGGGCTCGAAGCGGTAGCCCCAGAGGATCTCGTCCTCCGTGTAGGAGGTGCGGGCTTGGCACGTCATTCCTGCGGCAAGACAACGGCTGAGCTGTTCCGGGGCACCGCAGCGAGCCCCCTGCTGCCTAATGAGGGGCTTCCAGCCCTGCATCACCCATGGCCCACTGGAGCCAGTTTTGACCCCGAGCATCTCTTGCCCTGTTGTCATTCCTAGGCCCAGGTTTGCCCAGCATCTCCAGGACCCCAGGGGAGCCACCCCTCTCCACCCTGACCCCCCCAGATCACTTACCTGTGGCTTCCACGATGCCCTCGAGGATGATGATGATTTCGAACTGCTCCCGGCGCAGTGACTCAGCTGACATGTCCCAGAAAGGGCTGTGACGGTTGATGACATGGCAGATGATCTGGGGCTCCACCAGGAACAGACGGTCCTCCCCTGTGTCATAGCCCAGGTTCAGTTCTGACTGCTCCAGGGGGATGAACTCTCCCTCGGCCGTCTGACGGGACTTGATTAGCTTCGCCCGGATCTTGGCATCCACCATGTGGCTTTCCCGCAGGTCCCCCACACGAAACATCAGGCAGAGCTTCTCGTCCCGGCGGGAGATGACACAGTTCTTGCTGAAGATGAGGGTCTGGGCACGCTTCTTGGGCCGGGAGATCTTAACGAACATGCAGCCAACCATCATGGCATCGATCATGGAACCGACGATGGACTGTGCTATCAACAGGATGACGCCCTCGGCACAGTTGGCTGTCACCATCCGGGTGCCATAGCCAATGGTCCGCTGGCTTTCCACTGAGAGGAGCAAGGCGGAGACAAAGCCATCCACGTTCTCGATGCATGCCTGCCACTCAGGATCGCCCTGGTGCCCAACGTCACCCCGCACCCAGGCGTCGAAGAAGTAGATAAAGCCAAAGACCAGCCAGGTGATGACGTAGCACATCATGAAGACAAAGAGGAACCAGCGGTACTTGAGGTCTACAATGGTGGTGAAGATGTCTGAGAGGAACCTCTTCTTGTCCTGGATGTTGCCCAGATTCACCTGGCACTTGCCGACTTTTGTCACATAGCGCTGCCGCTGCCGCTTGCTAGCCTGGACCATCGGGCTGTCCTCCTCCAGCAGCTTGCAGCGCCGGCTCTGCAGCCCCTCCGGGGTGGGAATGGTGGAGCTGCGGGCGGAGGTCTTGCCGTGTGACGAGTTGGGGATGTTGGCCACGCTCAGTGCGTGCAGCGGATACAAGCGGGCACCTGCCTCTTGTGGGGCAGGCGGTGGGCACCAGGACGGACGGCCACGGTGGTGCTGGGTGGTCAGGCTCCCGCGGCTCGGCAGCAGGGATGGCTCACCAGGGACAAAGCCGCTGTGACGGAGTGCAGATGGGTAGTTTGGCATCGGGGCGCTTCTCTTGGCAGTGGTGGCAGCGGCTTGCTGCCCACCGTCCTCCCCCAGAGCCCCAGGGGCGGCCGGGAGATCGGGCTGCGGGGGAGAAAGGAGCCCGTCGGTGAGAAATCGCCTCCAACAACAACCGCGAGCACCCGGCGGCATCATGTGCCGAGGATGCCCCAGAGCCTCGGTGCGAGCCATACCTTCTGGGGGAAGGTGCCGTACCGGCTGGTGTCGGTGGGTGGCCGGGGCAGGTAAGCCAGCATGTGCTTGGCCGTGGGGGTCTGCGCCGGGGGGATGGAGTTGCTGCGGCCGCGGGGCTCCTCGGGGGCCAGCCAGCCACCGGCACCGCCGCTGTTGCGGGCGTAGGGGAGCACCATGGCGGCGCCGGGGCGGGGTCTCAGCCCCGGGCTGGGCGCGAGGTCCTGCCGTGGGGGAGACAAAGCAGGGAGTTATTTTGGACACAGAAAGCAGCTTGCGGCTCCGGCCCCTCTCCGCATCCCCAGTGCCCAGGGTCTGCGGGGGGCCCCCTTGCCCAGCAACGCATGTGCCAGCCCCAGAGCTGTGCCGGGGTGGCTGCAGGCTGGCTCCAGATAGCTAAGCCCATTAGGGGCCATAATTGCATTGTAAGGCCGGGGAAGGACGCATTCGTCTCCGGTGGGAAGCAGCCCCAGCAGCCGGCAAGCTCTGGGTGAGCGCCTAAGGCACTGTTCCACACTTGTTCCAGGCCGTGGCGGTAGCTGCTGGTTCTCTAAGAAGCTCCAAGCAGAAATGGATGACCCCTAGGTGCAGAGGAAGGACAGCGTGTGAGAGAGATGCAGACCCCATAGCCGGGCTCCTCGGGACAGGCTGAGTCCAGCCAGTGCCCATGGGGAGACGTGATGGGAAGTCATGCCCCTGGAAACGCGACCCGGAGCGCAGCGACCTGCGGGGTTAGGGGTGGTGATAAGGTGGGAGTGTTGGCGCTCTGTCTCCTCTGAGCATCGCCTGCCACTGCAGAGCAGAGGGACCAGAGGTCCTCAGCGCGACGATGGAGGATGTCACTCTCCGGACCAACCTCCCGGCTCCCCAGACCCCTTGGCACGGGGGACACCCACCTCATGTCCAGGCAGAGCGGCTGGCAGCCCGGCAGATGATGTTCTCGGCTTGTGGCTCCCGCTGTGCCCCGGCCACTGCCGGGCATCTTCCCACCGGTTGTGGATGGGAATCCTCTGCCGGGCTGTGCCACCGTGGCCGGTGGGAGGGAAAGAAGGACTGGGAGCCTGGCGGCGGCCGCCAATCCTGCTCCACCAGCAGAAAGTCACCCGTTAATCTGTCTCAATGACAGGCACAATTACCTTGAGATGATTTAATTGGAAGGAGCAGGTGTCCCAATGCCTGGGGGAAGGAGCAGGAGGGGTTTCCCAGCGGATTTCCCTGCTCTTGCCCTTGGGATGATGCTCCCTGTCTGCTCTTAGGGACGGGATGGTCAGCAAGGGCTGGAAAACATCCCCCCTCTCCTGCCTGGTCTGTGCTTCCACGTTGAATGTGGTCCGTGCTCCCTCGCCCCCTCCTTCTGGGAGCCCCCTGCAAAGATCCTCCTGACACTCACCAGGGCTGGACCCCGGGACCAGCAGGACTCAGTAATTTCCAGTCTGGCTCCTGATACAGATAAGAAAGACAGCAGATGAAGGAGAGATTAGTCGCTAATCTCCCAGGGAAGATGAATCTGCAAGCTGGACCCCGCAGAGGGAACGCACGTGGGGGAGGATGGGAGCCGAGTGCCAGCACAAAGTTGGGATTTTCCTGACGCTCCTTTTCATCCTTTTCGTAGAATCCCAGAACGGTTTGGGTTGGAAGGGGCCTTAAAGATCAGTCCAGCTCCAACCTTCTGCCACGGGCAGGAATACCTTCCACCGGACCAGGCTGATGTACATGGGTTTTCTCCATCTTTGTGTTTGCATCAGGGTGTCTCCTGTCAGGACAACAGTTTCCTCACATACAAGCACCATGAATCATGTGAATCATGTCTGGTGGTGAAGTGCTGGGCGCAGGACAGGGTGATCACTGCCCACCTGCGAGAAGCAGGGCCACCTGCAACCTGCTTCCTCCCTTGGACACCCCCATTCTCAACGCAGCTGTCAAAGGCTCCTTTGCATATTTAATGAATGACCGAATGAGGATCAGGGCCTCCAACCGAGGCACTGACTCCTGAGAAAAGCCTGATGCCGGCTCTGCTGCCTGCATCTTGTGCTGGGGTGCCAGCCATGTCCCACCGGAGGCCGGAGCTGCTGCTGCTGCCGAGAAGTGCTTTCCCTGCCAAGGCTCTCGCTTCGGGGTGGCCGAGGATTTGCATGCTTTGGCTTAACCCTCCCGGGCACGGAGAGGCACCGGCGGGACCCAGCCCGGCGTTACCGCGGGGATGCACCCGGCTTTTCCTGCTGAGCCGGGCGCGCTCTCCTTTTAGCGTGGAAAAACCAACAACAGCTGAAAAACGACCGTGGCCACACCCCGGCGTTGGAGGAACAGGCTTGAATTCGCCCCCCCGGGCGGCAGACGCGGCCGGCGGCCGGGCGGACGCTGCTGCACAAGCGTTAATGCCCGCGGCCGCCGCTCGGGGCGGCTAATCTGGGCCCAGAGGTTAGCGGGGCGGCGACAGCATGGCCGGGGGCTGGTGGGCGAAGGCGCAGGTGGGGGGGATGCTGCTGGCTCTCCTCGGATGGGTCAGCTCCTGCGTCACCACCTTCGTGCCACTCTGGAAGAACCTCAATCTGGACTTGAACGAGCTGGAGGTCTGGAACATGGGGCTCTGGCAGGTCTGCATCACCCAGGAGGAGGGCGTGGTTGAATGCCAAGCCCACGGCTCCTTCCTGGCGTTGCCCCCCGAGCTGCGCATCTCTCGCCTCCTGATGTGCCTCTCCAACGGGCTGGGGCTGCTGGGCTGTCTCCTCGCCGCCCTGGGGCTGGAGGGCTGGAGAACCTGCGAGGACAAACCTGGCCGAAAGCGGCGGCTCCTGCTTGCCGGGGGAGTGACACTTAGCGTGGCAGGGATCAGCACCCTGGTGCCAATCTCCTGGGTCGCCTACAACACTGTCCTCGACTTCTGGGACGAGACTGTCCCCGACATTGTCCCCAGGTGGGAGTTTGGGGAGGCCACGTTCCTGGGGTGGTTTGCCGGAGCCTTCCTTGCCGCTGGTGGGCTGCTCCTTGCCTGCAGCGCCCGCTCCACGAGGACCGCAACGCCGCTGGCTCCCGCCTGCCACCAGGCCCCCGCTGCGCGAGGTCTGGCTGGAGGCCACCACCTGCACCCCAAAAATGCAGACTTGGTCATCTAGGGCTTCAGGGTGCTGTGCCCTGTGCACCTCGTGGCTCTTCCCCTGGCAGGGAGGGCTCCTGCTTGTTTCACAGGATGATTTGCTAATTGCTACGGCAGCTCTGCAGGTTTCTCTCCTTCCTCTGTGTGTTTGCTTCACTTTTTCTCTGTTAAGGAGCAGCAGATTTCCCCGCAGCACTCACCAAGCGAGCGAGGGAAGGCAACAAGCAGCGGGCAGCACTTTGTACTGCTGGTGACATCGTGGTACCATCACTGATGGGAGACACTGTGTTGGCATCCCTGGCGAGTCCCCCATAGCCAAGTCTGTCGTGGCTAATGCTGTGCCCCAGTGCAGCAGCTCCTTGCATGTCTGTGTCGCTCTGATGTATTTGCAATAAATTATCATGTCCGCTGGCAGTGTGTCTGTGCTCTGAACATGCAGCTGTATCTTGCAAAAGTGGGATGCAGGGTGGGAGTTGCAAGGGGCAGCACTGCTGCTGCAGCTGTGGTTTGGTCCGTCCAGAAAAGATTGGAGGAAAGGAAAGAAAAATGGAAAGCAAGGGGGAAGGAGGAAAATGAGAGGCAAGGCAGCACCAAGTTCTACTCCTGCTGCAATGGTGGGATGGCAGTGACCGTGTGCCCTGCAGGAGCCTCATCTTCTCATGGCTGAGGTGATAAAGCCGATAAGTGGCACAGACCTTTGTGTCAAAAGTTCCTCGACTGCGTTTACCTGCGCACAAGAGGCAAGAAAGGGTTTTTGCTGGTCTCAACTGCTCCTTCCACATTTTCCTGATTCAGCTGTAAAAATAAAGGCTGCCTACACACCTCTGCGAGCAAGAGCATGGACCATCAGGCTGGATTAGCACCCAGAGTCCTGACAGGGGCCTGCCCGCTGCTACAGCACTGGCTGGAAACTGAGTTCACCGCTGGTTTAATCCCTGCAGGCTCAAAGCTGTGGGCGCGTGACCCATCTCAAGGAAGGCCCAGCTGACA
Source organism: Gymnorhina tibicen (assembly GCA_013399875.1). NCBI lineage: Eukaryota > Metazoa > Chordata > Aves > Passeriformes > Artamidae > Gymnorhina > Gymnorhina tibicen. The sequence goes on from VXAZ01000607.1 coordinate 147,428, forward strand.
GCGGCATTCCTCGGGGAAGCAAAGTCCGCTCCCCTGTAAGTCCCATTTTGAAACCTGCACTTTGCTCACTTGGAGGAGAGGGAGCGGGTGCGCAAGGAAAGGGAACAGTGATGATCCCTGGGAGTTCTGATGCTGCAGGACTGGGGACAAGAGTTGGTGGTGCTGAGAGTGAAGCGGGAGAGGCAGGTGCTCAGTTCTTCTGAAGCAGAATCAAAGGAGGTAGAACCGAGGGGGCAGTGTTCCTGGCCATCACCTTCCAAGGAGCTGCACCCGCTGCCAGCTGCTCTTGGAGGACTGACCAACCCAGGGAGCACAGAGAGGCTGTGTTGGCTGTAACTCCCTTGGGAAATGGGAGGACAGGACAGTGAGCAAAGGCTTCCAGCCTGGGAACACACCTCCTGTCCAGCCCAATCCAAATACCATGACGTCCCTGGCACCACTCTGTACTCCTGACATTCTTCATTTGTTTCTTCAAGCAGGCTTTGGGCATGGGCCGGGCATTTCAGCTTCTGGCAGCAATGCAAAGAACAGGGCAAAGCCACTGTTTCATGAGTCAGAACAAACGGACTCTCCTCTCCCCAAACCACGTCCTACTGCCTGCAAGTGCACAAAAGCTGCCTGGCAATGCCAAGTGTGGACTGGGAGGAGGGAGCATGCCTCTGGGTGGGTGACGGCCTGGGGGCTCTCTTCAAGAGCTCCATGTTTTCATTGATTGAAGGTCAAGCACCCTGAGCAGTGAGTTGAAGGCTTCATCCCACTGCTCTGTCACGATAATGGGGGAAAAAAGCTGAAAAAGCAGCACCCTAGCGCTGCAGCACTCTAGTCCCTGAGGAGGCATGAGTCGCTGCTGGGACACTGGCAGCCAGAGTGCCTGTGGATAATGGCAGTTCTACTTCATCATAAAGTCACTGGGAGAGTGCAAGATTCTCCCACAGGAGCAGTTTATTCCTAAATACTGGGGAAACACCCCCTGACAGGATGGTGGAACCATCCTAAGGCAGCTCTGCTAATGACAACATATTTTGTACAGGAGGAATCTTCAGGCAGAACCCTAGAGTGAAATAAAGACATGGAGGGAGCTTTTTCATTCTAACATAGAACAAATGCTTTTATTGCACTGTTAGAAAACTCTGCATAGTCCCAAAAAACAGGATCTCCCTCCACTGACTCAGAACTTTTGGCTTACAACTGCTGCAGCTCAAATGCAAGCACAGGGCAACAGCAAAAAGAAATGCCAACAGGGCACTTCGTTAACAGAGTCAACACAAATACCCACCACCAACAGAACGGGCTGATCCAAGCCCTCACAGTTGTCATTGACACTAATCCAACCCTGACACATCACTCAAGGGGAAAAGGAAGTTTGCCTTCTGGCTGCGAGGGGAATATCCTTTGGGGTGATGCGATTGCCCCGAGCCAGTCACCTCGTGCCAGGCACAAACCCACACTCCAGGATTTGCTCCTGGCTCCTCACTGCCAGGATTTGCCTGTGCCTCTCTGAGGAAGGCTCCTGCGTGTTTTCTGGTGCCAGCTGGAATACAAAAGGCAAAAGCCTGCTTGACTTGACCAGAACGCGCAGCTGAGTGCATGACTGCCCACACAACAGAGCATGAGCCACTGCTCCTCACTGCCTCCTCCTCACTCGGCCCAGGCTCCTGCAAGCAGGAGTCTGGCTGGATTGGAACATACAGCCTCTGGCAGTGACCATTCAGGGAGCTGTGAAAGCTCCTGGCAGGCCAGCCACAGTGCGCAGTGCTGAGCAGGGTTGGGCTCCTGTGCCATCATGGGCTCAGGGACTGCATCTAGAAGGTTGCCAGGACAGAAGAAGCTCTGGAGCCTGGTTGGGCCCCATGGTGCCGCCGGGGCCTGCGCCTTGCACTTTAACAGTGGTCCAGGTCCTTTGTGTTACTGCTTTACGTTCTGCCTCAGAAGTGCAATACTGCTTTTTATCCGCTCATATTTACAAAGAACACAGCTTGGAATCCAAACCGCCGCCTCTCCTCCCCCACTCCAGCACTACCCGAGGGGGGCCCCGGGCAGGCCGGCAGCGTGGCACTGTGGCACAGTGAGCGGCCTGCGGGCTATTTCACGGTCACGGTTGAGGCCCCGTGAATGGACTCCATCACGGCCGCGAAGCGGCTGCATAGGTCGTAAGGGGAGTTGGGTCGGATCTTCGGGGGCTCTTTCAGCACAATGACCTCAGTGGAGCCGTCGAGGAGCCGGGGCAGCAGCTCGCCCAGCTTCAACTGCAGCTTTGCTGTCAAGGGGGAGAGGAGGAAACAGTCAGTGGCAGCAGATGGCAGAGGGCTCCGGGCCCCCAGTTAAGGAGCTGTGATGCCTTTTGCAGACTCCTCTCCCTGCGCTAAGAGCTGCCCAGCCCATCACCAGGGATGAGCAGTGGCTGCTGACGCAGAGGAGGCCTCGCACCAGCTGCCGCCCGGCTTGCGTCCTGCCCGCCTACCCAGGCTCTGTGAGGGAAGCTCCACTGCCACCTGGCTGCCCAAGGACAGGGTGTCTCACTGAGACACGGCGCTTTCCCAGGAAAGGCGCTGCTGTACGAGCTGTCAGGTTGAGAATAACTGCGTGCTTCAGGGTGACACTCAAATATTGACTGTGCAATTGAGGGGAACAGAGCCTTCACGGCCTATACCCCCTCAGACAGGGCAGTTCAGCCCATGCTGAGCTGGTACCGTCCACTCCCAGTGAAGGTCCTGTGCCTGGATGCCACTGGAGCGCATGATACAGCACAGTCACTTTGGGATGAAGAAGAGCAGGCAACACCTGAGCCAGCTTACACAACCCAGGAAGGGTGAGCACTCAACTTCTGGTTCTTTAAAACCTTCCGTGTAAGCAAGGGCTGTCACATGCAGCCCAGGAACTGGGATAAATTTATCCAATATTAATTTTTACAACAGTATTTTGAGAATAAACCTCTATGTTTTTGCATAATTTTCTTTCATCAAGTTTACCCTCTGTTAGTGATAAAAACTCTGCAGGGACTCCCCAGACCTTCATGCACAGATCAAGGCAAGTCAGGACTGATTTGTCTCAAGAGAAAGGACCTGAGGGGAGTCACAGGAGCCCAACTCCAGAAGGAAATACACAATAAGAACAGCTGCCCAGAACCAACATTCAACTCTGCAATGACGAACTCCTCCTCAGAAGGCAGAGATGCCCCAAATCTGCTCCCCCATTCCATCTTCCATAACCTTGGCCACTGATAACACCACTCCTCCCTCCTGAAGAGGAGCATGCCACACCACCAAGCATGTCTGCATTTACCTGCCATCCCTGGGTACCTCCAGTCAGGGAGAAACCCTAACAGAAGACCCAAGCTCCCCAAGGGAACTCTAAGCCATTCTTAGGACATCAGCTGTCCCATTTCAGGAATGAGGGACCCTTCTGCAGCTTGTTTTAGTGCAAAAGATGAATTTCTTCTGTAACAGAATTTAATGGGTGATTCAAATGCATTTCTCCTCCCACAATTAGAAGGGCCCGGATGTGCTGCACTGCAGACACCAGGAATTTAATTTTAAACGGTCCTTTAATTCTTTCCCAGTTCAGATACAGACACTACCCTGCCCATGAACAGCAGCCATTTCCTACCGTCCATGTCTTCTCGTCCCAAATAGGAGCACCAGCGGTTTCTCATGACCTCGATGGCATCCAGGTCCTCTTTGGAGATCTCGAAATTGTTCATGAGATGCATGCAGGGGATGATCAGCTCATTCAGGATGCTCACACCCTCTGACACATGAGCTTCTTCACAGCTGACAAAAAGAGAAGCTGCCACCTCGTTCAGCTTCTGGGGGTGGAAGGAGAATTGGGGACAGACTTGTGAAGAGCAAGCATGGACCATGGATAACCATCCAGGAAAGGCCCAGCTTGGGCCCTGCATCAGCAGCCGTGCAGAGAACAAGGACTAACAGTACCAGGCTCTGGTGGGACAGCCACTTTCAGTCATAGGAAACACCATAGAAAACAAACTTGTAAATATATATATTCATACATATACATGCAATTTGCTGTATCTGTATACACAGAGCGTACAGCTTATTTACAATTCTGGTTTTAAGATGGCAAGATCCAGATCTGCCTTTGCCTAGATTCCCTGAAACCTATGTGGCATGTTCTTTAATTGAATTATGATTATTATTAGCTTTCCATATTGCTGCTGGTACTCAGCAAGGGGCAGAATCATGGCAATAGACACAAGAGAAACAGTTACACTAGTCTTGGCTACCATGGCACCCTGGCTGCTCCCTCCCCTCCTCTCCAAAAGTGAGTGCTGAGCTCCTCAATACAAACCAGGAGACACTTCCTTCTGTACAAGGCGATCAGCGACTCGCTCACGCCTCGGTTGGTTCCCTTCAGCAGCAGTTTGGTGTTGCTTTGGTAGGCGTAGACCAGGTAGGTGAGTGACTCCTGGTACCTGGAAGAAGAGGGTCAGCTCTGCAGGCCTCAGGCTCTGCCAGGACCATGACTACAACCATTCCCTTGGCTCAGCTCAAGAAACCTTTCCTGCTGGGCCTGGCTGGAATAGCATCAGGCCTGATGGGAAAAGCTCTATTTCCTTGCCAAAGCACAAATGAACAGATGTCCCATGTCAAGCCATTCCTGCTCCTTTTTGCCCAGAATGCCAAACAAGTGTCTGGGCAGAGCCCCTTAAAACCAAGTTCATATGCAACGTGTTTGTTCATGTTCATTTTCTGTACTGCTACAGGAACTGCACTATGAGAGGACACCCCAAGGAGGGCAGAAGGTTGTGTTTTTGAGTCCCTCACACATTTCAAGCTTCAGGTGAGCAAACAGAACTGCTAACAGGGATTAGGTCAGTTTGGGGAAGCTCTAAGCTGTTCTTGTCATGCCTCATGTCGATTTGCCCACCTGAATTTGGTGGCTTGCTACTGCGAACCACCTTGGAATTCAATTCTATATCCATCCAGGAAAAATTTCTGAAAGCCTGCATCATTTATGGAAAATACAGGTTCTAGAATGGTAAGGAAGAAACCAAGGCCCTTTGAGTCTAGAGGACTCCAAAGTGTGTGTTTACACAAAACATAACATCCATTTTGAGACAGTTTCATTTTATACAGGTGAAAAATGCCAAAGTGATGGCAATCACTCCTGCAAACCTATCTCTGGAAAACAGAATATAAAGCTCTACTTCCCAAAGGGAAATCTTAGGGGAAACTCTCAGAAACTGTCAGGCAGCAAGCCAGCAGCTCCACCTCATATTTTTTGGACTGCTAACCAAGCTCAATTGTGGATTCAAGAAGAGCTATTAGCAGGTCAAAAAAGCACCCACTGGCCTCAAACACAGGCCATTGGGGTTCAGAAAAAAGATTTTTTGTCAAAGTGGCCTTTACTTTTAGCTACAGCTTATCTTGTCCAAACACAATTTAGAGGAACTTACTTTCTATTCTGATAGAGTTCCAACCCTGTCAGCAGGTAAATGGACACTTTGCGAAAAAGGCTGTAGTCTTCGTGCCATCTCTGTAAGGAGCAGGAGGGAAGCGGAGCATCAGCTTCATCTGGAACACTCGCATAGTTTGGGGTCCCCGATTTTACCCTCTGAAGTGTTTAAATGTCTCTCCTCTCATAAGTGACACATAAATGACTTTAGCCAACTGCAGACACTCCTCCAAGCTCAGATTTCCAGTGTATTCCTTCTCCCTCAGCGCCCTCCTGCAGACACCCGCTGCCAACAGGCATGCACTGACCACTGCGTTGGCCACGCAGCTCCGCGCCACGCTCCCCATTTCCCAATTTGGACAGAGCCAGCTAGGACAGTGTGAAGGATCAGAAGCAGCTCTCTGGTCCCTTACCTTGTACTCCTCCATGTCAACATCGTCAGGACCGATTTCACTCAGCTTTGCCCGTGCCACCTTCATGATGCTGATGGACCTGCTCCATGTGATCCGAAAAGACAAAAGTCAGAACAGTGGCCCTGGCCACATCCAGGTGGGAAAAGCCTACCCTGGAATCCCAGGCACTCACCGTTCATCATAGCTGAGGTTTTTGTCTGCAAACTGCTCAAGGAGGGTCCGTTCCACCACCTGCTGTGGAGCATTGTTCTGCAGGAAGTAGATGAGCACGTGCTGCAACCGGGCATCGTTCTGGGGGGTTGGGGTCTCTTTGGAAAGCAGGTACAGCCGGGAGTACTCCTCATGGAATGCCTGCCAATGGAACGCACATGCACTGACAGATCCACCCATCTGCCCGTGGGAATGCCACAGCAGCCAACATGAGCTCAAACCTGTCCTGTTTGATGGGACTCCTATGGTGACACCGAGCCTCCTCTGCTGGTGATATTCCAGTGGTGAATGGAAGCCCACCAACACCTCAACTCTAAACCAATGGCCCCCACAGCCAGGGAAACCCCACGTGTGAAGTGTGAGCTTCCAAAAGTGCCAGGGTGTCTAAATGCCTTTGAGGGAGGGGGTACAGCTGCCTTAGATGGATTTGGCAACCCTCCTACAAGTGCTCAGCTGCAAAAATCGACTAGAACACACTTGTACCTGCAGGAGGTGCAAGAGTATCTTGTGATTTATATTCCCATAGATGACCAGCATGGATGATTCTTTCCATGTGGTATTAGTTAAATCTCCCTGTCTGTAAAATCTAACACCAGCTTCAGCATTCAGCACTGATTATGCTTTCAAACCTCTGTTCACACAGACAGTTCTTGAGGACATCTTTGACAACAGAGGTCACAGTAAGCAAGTATGTTCAGGACCAAAAAAACCAAATTTTAAAGTACTAAAAGAATAAGCAGAAAAAAGGAAAGTTGCTGTTTGTCTTGGGAGGAGGGTGTTCTCTTACAAGCTCTAAAGATTGTTTTGAACCCACGGTTATGTCATCACAGTAAGAGAGAAGGAACTGAAATGCAGGGCAAAGGCCATTAGCTAGAAAAAAAGCTGCACAAATCGTTCCCTTTACATTCCTGATCTGTCAATATGGCACATATTCTCTATTCTGGGAAAACAGATATCCATACTATTGGATTTAGCAAACAAATCAATACCTTAACAAGCCCTGCTTCAGACCCATCGCGATCAAAGGTCTGGCGGGCTTTTGCAATAGCCAGGATGACACCTTGCATGGCTGGGCTCAGCATCACCTACCACGAAAGCAGGAGAACAGACACAAACAGGAACAAGGAAAACAGTAACGGACAGGGAAAGAAGAGACGGCATAGTGAAGAATGGAAGAAACTTTCAAAAGTTAAGGTTTAAAGGAAATTGTATGAGTTACAGGTGTGATAACTGTGGCTGTGAGTTACTTGCATGCTACTGACTCTATCCATCACATGCACTTTACATGCAGGGCTTTTTTAGGCATTTAAGATCTCAAGGCCGGTCACTCCAAACCCTTGAATTTTTAAATTCAACAAGTGAGAAGGTAAAGCACGCTAGCCATGTCCCCACCATGTCCCACTTAATCTTCCTAAGACATGTAAAATGAATGCAGAACCTGTGGTGCAGCAGTTCCTCGAGCCAACTTCACACAAGCGCATCTCAAACCTACTCAAGGAGTCACAGCCCCGATGTTTGTGTGAAATCCAACTTGTGAAAGTCAGAGAACTTCCAAAACACAGCTTGAGCATGTATGAGAGTGGTTAAAGTCAGACCCCAAAAAATCAGTGGGCAGGGTACGTAAATTATGCTTTTGGGATTAAGGTCTGTGACTGGAGACAAAACAGTAACTGAAGCCAGCAAAGACAGTTGTAAAGAAATTAACACAGGTAGGATCAATTTTGATACAGTTGTGCCAGAAAGAGGACTTAGGACCAAAATGCAGATTGACAAATCGAGTGCTCTTACAGAGCTGCTTTTCTGATGGCATTTAAAAATGGAATTATGGAATGATGTGGTCTGTCCCCCTTCCCTTCCACAGTGGGAAAACTAACTTAGTACAGGGCATTGTTCCTATGACAGACACTACCACACCCATCCTTAACCCAGCTCAAAGCCAGCTAACTACAAAGCTACAGGCTAACAAGCAGCAGTAATTAACCCCTGCACTGGGATCTGTACCTCCTCATTATATCCATCTGCATCGGATCTAACGGGAATCTTCCCCACACTGGGGATTTCCACTTCAGAGACCTGTGAGCTAGTTTGGGCAGCAGCCTCTGCTTCCTGAGTGTCCTGGGGCTGCTCTGCCTGAACTGTGGGGGATGTTTCTCCCGGATGAGCCTTCAGCGGCTCTACCTCCTTGTGCTGTGGCCAAGAAGAAAAAGAAGAAAGAGAGTAAGAAAATCCAAAGCAAAACACAGGAAAGCCAAAGGGGACTGAGCTAAACGTGGTACAGAACTTCACAGAAATGGGAAAAGCAAAGGTCTATCAAGAAGAATAATATGGAGACAAGAAGGGGTAGGTTCTTGGGCCAAGGCTCAGCTCCTACCTCGCACAGAGCTGCCTCGACACCGTTCTTCTCGTAGGCATCGGCAGTGTTGGCAATGGCCTTGGCAGTCTGCTCCTTGGCAATCCTGGCATGCTCTGAGGACAGGGAGCGCACGCTCTGCTCACAGACTGACGCTTGCTCTGTCAGGACAGATGTGTGGTACTAGTGAGCAAGAGCTGCAAGATTTTTTCTCTCTTGTTCTAAAATGTTTTGCAGCTTGCCCATGCAGCTTTACACAGCTGCCGCCTTGTACTGGTTTTGCACGGCCTGGTTTTTGGTAGCAGGGGGGCCACAGAGGTGGCTCCTGTGAAAAGCTGCTAGAAGTTTCCACCATGTCCAGCAGAGCCAATCCCTGATGGCTCTGAAGATAGACATGCTGCTGGCCAAAACTGGGCAAATGAGAGAGGAGGGTAATGCCTCTGTGATGACATATTTAAAAAGAAAATCAAAACAAAGTCACACTGTTTTTCTTCTAGTCAGAGAAGAGGAGAAGGTAAGAACATGTGAGGGAAAACAACATGGAGACACCAAGGTCAGTGGAGAAGGAGGGGGAGGGGGTGCTCCAGGTGCCAGAGCCGAGGTTCCTCTGCAGGCTGTGGTGAAGCCCATGGTGAGGCAGCTGTGCCCCTGCAGCTCATGGGGGATGCAGAGATCCACCCGCAGCCCCTGGGGATCCACGGGGATGCAGAGATCCACCCGCAGCCCGTGGAGGAGGTGCCCGTGCCGGGGCGGGTGGATGTCTGGAGGNGCCCTGCCTCCCTGTGCTGCCAGTGGGAAGGAGGGAGGGGCTGGGGGAAAGGTGTTTTTAAGGGCTTATTTTACTTCTCATTATCTTCCTCTGATTCTGTTAATAATAAATTCACTTTGCAACCTTAAGTTGAGCCTGTTTTGCCCTTGAAGTGTTTTCCCTTTGCTAATTTTTTCTCTCTCCTCTGCCCAGCTGTGGCAGGGGAGGGTGAGCAAGCAACTCTTGTGGGTGTCTGGCGTTGGGCCAGTGTCAAACCATGACGCCTTCATCCCACAGGTGAAGGCACTTCACGCGAGTGCGCGCATACCCCTTTCGAGTGGGAATGGCACATGTCATCAGGGATTGCCAAGTAACGTTTCCCACTCCAGAGAACAGCATTTGTCCACTTGATATTTATGAAAGAAAGAAAAAGCTGGAAATGAACTGATTTTAGCCCATAATTATTAAATGAATGGGAAACAGCATTTCTCGGGACAAGCTTGGAAGGATGCACATGCAAAACCAGCAGAACAGTCTTTTGTACTGTCAGGGCAGAGCTTCCAGCAGCTGCCTTTGCTGCATCATTCATGCCTGCTCCTGCACTCAGACACATTTGTGCAAGGCTTCAACACAGTGGTAATGGTGACCAGCTGGCTGTTCCTGGTTCTAACATGGTTTGCAAATTCAGAGTGGGATTACCTGGTCCTGACTCAGAGGAGAGGTCCTGCAATTCAGAAGTAGGCGAAGGCTCCATCTGAGGAATCTTACAAGATTGCTCCTCCTCCCACTCCTCTGCCTCCTGCTCCAGGTGCCAGTTGTCCTCCTGGATGTAGTGTCTCAGTTCTGGGGACAAAGCTTCCACTTCCTTCTGGAACTGTCTAGCCTCCGGGCCCTCATCCTCATCTGGAGGAAATGCAAGACTGGCATAAGGAAACACATTGTGGCAGGACACCACCCTTAGGGACTAAGCACACACACAGTATCATGGGCAGCCACAAGCAAATTGGCTGATGGATAAATGGGGAAAGAAGGCCAACTTTCTACTGGCTTTGCAATTTAAGGTGATCCAGAAGCAAAGGTGCAAAAATAAAAAACAAGTCTACAGACTTATCTAAAACAAACCCCAGTTTTGTTCTACCACTGGACAGCATTTACACAGAGCAATTCCAGAGCCAGTGCCTGCTGATGCAGGTCAGACACATCCTGATCCACGGGCTCCAGCTGCACAGGGAACAGCACTGAACTGCCAACAGCTGCAAAGTTCATAGCTCAGCCAGAGATGTCACACCTTCATCACTGTACAGCACGTAAAGGTAAGGGCTGCATGGGTTCCATAGCACGAGTGTCATGCTGATATTTGTTGGTGCTTTTTAGAATACTTCAGTATTTACTTTTAAAATAGCACAAAACCCAAGCAGCATCAGCTTTAGACAAGCCCTAAAATTTATCAAAAGCAAATAGCAACTTTCTACAGCAGATATTTTTATGCATCCATTGCAAAATGCTTTAAAAAACAACAAAAATTGCATTAAACAGGAGAAAAAAACCACCCCATGGTTCATTTCAGAACTGTCATAAGAAAACAAAGAACAACCTCCAGATCCTCATCAGGCACATTTAGCAATGAACAGAAGACAGCTCTCCATTGTTTCTTTCTATTTATTACTTCAAAATGAGCCATGTGTGAAATTATTGGGTTCTTGTACAGCTGTTTGCCACGTCTAGAGCCACGTGCACAGCAATTTCTCCACAAAACTATTTATACACTGGCACTGCAAACACACTTGTACGTCTGAGCCACTCAGATATGGACACCTCTCAGGGAAAGGCTGCACAAAAAAGCCCATTTAGATTCAGCGTAACAGAATCACCAAAGACCAAGCAAATGAGTCAGGAAGCATGATAAAAATGGGAGAGATAAAAGTAGGAGGCATTTCACATGCCCTTAGGAAACAAATGCTGCCATATGTCTTGGTTTGAAAGACACGTGTCTACTAAGGAAGGCATTTCCCTTGGAATGGAAAATATAACCCCCTTCTCTCCGAATTATTACAATTTTGAAACTAAGGGGCTTTCAGGCAATGATATGAGAAACAGGAACAGCAGTTCTTTACTAGTAGATATATAACAAGGCAAACAAACACCAGTAACTGTGGCAGTGACACCAAACAGACCCAGAGCCCAGTGACGCCTTCCCGGCTGTCGGGCCCTGTCCCCTTGGGTGCAGGGACGCTCACGGCCGGCAGGGGCGCTGGCGGCTCCCGCTGGGCAGGGCGGGTGCGATGGCTCCCCCGCGCCTGCAGGGGGCGCTCCGGAGCGAGCTCTGGGAGCACGCGGCGATGGCGGCCAGGCCGGGCCGGGAAGGGATGGGAGAAAGGAGCTTCACAAACCCCCTGGGCAGCCGATCCCGGTGCCCCAGCAGGACCCTCGGGAGCAGCAGGGATTAGCACAAAATCCCGGGTGGTAGGCGAGATGTATCAAGCTCCGGAGCTGCAGCAGGAACCCTGGGAGGTCTCGGCAGGCAGGGGGTGCGGGGCTACGGTGCAGTGAAGGCTCGGAGCAGCAGCAAAGGAACGGGGGGGGACAGCGGCCGCCCGGCTGCCAGCGGGGCAGGGAAAGGTAGGCTTGGGATCCCAGGGTTTTCCCTGAGGCACCCGAGCAGATGGTGTAAAGTCCCTCTTTTAGTGAGGTAGGGTGTTAATAAGCTCCCAGTGCAACGACCGCTCCCCTGAGCAGAGCTGTGCTCACGGTAGAAGGAAGGCAGCAGAAGGCAGAACCCCGCAGTGGGGACGAATTCTCCCCACAGTGACCACAGCCCCTCTCCCCTCCGAATGCTGAGAGCAAGAGAGCTAGGGCTCCACCCAGCCCCTTTTTCCCAGTCCAAATCTCGTGGCATCTCTGCCCTACACGAGAAAAACCCCAGGTAAAAGAAACTAGCCAGCTGGACCCTTCCCTCGAGCTGTGGCCATGTCTTTTGTCTCTCTTAAGTATCCAGTTGTTATTGTCTCCTAGCAATACGTATGGAGGAAAATTCCTAAAGAGAAAAAAAAAAAAAACAAAACAAAAATACAAAAGGAGAACTCCTAAAACCCCAACACCATATAAACACTACAAAGAGTCAAAATGAAGAACACCAGCACTACATGCATGTTAAATGTGGCAAAAGGGCAGTGTGAGTCTGTACACACATAAGGTGCTGCTTCCAATCTCACCCGGTGCTTCTCCTGGCAGTTTTCAGCCCTATCGGGGATTTAGAAGTTAATAGAGCATGAAGCAGATTATTTCAATCCTCTCTGGGGTGAAGTTTTGTGCTTTGTCAAAAGACAACTGTGCCAGGGAAGCCGAGGAACGTAATGATCAAGCAGGCCAGAGACATCTGGCAGACCAGCGCACAGACGTGCAGACCAGCACACAAACGTCTCATTACCCAGCAGTTGTGGCTCTGTACCTGCACCAACATGGGACACCTGTTCACTGATGTACATCAGGCAGTAGGCACTGGCGTTCCTCAAGCCTCCAAATGACTCTCGCTCCAGCTCTTCCCACGATGACTCTGTCACCCAGATATCATTGTATTTGAGCCATCTTTTCCGAGGCTGGTCATATATGAAGGCCCAGTAGTGCCCAGCATTTGCTTGCCCTTCATGGACCAGGACTGCGTGCAAACGATAGGGAACCTGCAAAGTGAAATGGACATCATTCAGATGTGCAGTTAGGGACTCATTCTGCCTGACCTCTGTACACAAACAGCAGGAGTGTTTGTAGGTGTAGCATGGCACAAGAGTTGACCAATTGGATAAATTTCTTACTATGTCAAAACTGACTTTTAAGGAAAGAAGCAACAAGATTTTCGTAAGTAAATCTTTCCCTGCTTCATCACTGGAAATTTAAAAATACAGTGAAGAGGGTAATTTAAACCAACATCTACTAAGGAAAATGAGGATCAGCAATACTAGTTTAATATTCACGTACTGAAGCTGCATTTCCTACCTGTTGGAGGAGAGGATCACAGTACATTTGTTCAATGGACAGGTTGATTCTGGCTATAGACTCCTTCAGATCTGCCAAAAACACCATCAGTGAGAGAAAGGCATAAAAATTAATGACTACTCATCAGGCTATGCTAGCCCCTTTCACTTCAAAGAGTTTGAAGCCATGCAGAGACTATCAAATAGACTCAACACCAGAGCTCAAACAGGGACAAAATTATCTGTAGTTCAGGCTGTATCCAGCAAAGCTAGGGGGAAACCAGAGTGGCATTCAGGAGGAAAATCACTACAAATGCATTTGGGGCCAACCTTGCACATCTTGCTCGATCTCGTTTCTCCATCGCTGCAGACACATCTGAACCAGGTTCAGCTCTTCGTTGAAGACCACGTGAGGAGCTGGATGTTCAGACAGTTCTGCTGGTGAAACAGGAGGCTGGAGCTCCATACTGGAGTTCTGCTGCAGTGAAGAATTTGCCACAAGGGAAGCTTCATCTTCAGTCCTAATATCGGTCCTTTCTTCTATGCTGTGGAGCAAAATCCAAGAGTAGTGGGCAAGTTTTTCAATCTTTCTCTAGTTTTTCTTTTTTTGGAAAAGAATACGAAATAAACCAAATAAAAATTACTCCACAGCTGGAGCAGGATTTCTTTCCAGAGTGGTATAAAATGTAGAGAGAACAAGTACACTGAAAGGTGCTTCTTCCTTTACAGACCAAACTAAAACACAGGAAAAATACTAGGGAAAATTCTTAGAGAATGCTCTAAGCACAGATCCACAATGAGCAATTCTAAAAATTCCTTCCATTACTACTAAGAAATGTGTGTATTTACTCAGCTTAATTTAGAGTGTTAAACCAACCATGCTGGCCAGGGTTATAATAATCCAATATTGCTGTAATTTACTGGTCAATGAAGCAAAAGAATGAGCAGCCTAACCGAAAAGAGCACGTCATTCAGTTCTTAACTGCTGCTTAGGCAAGGAATATAGGTATGCTTTTGGACAAGGAGAAAGAACAGACCAAGATGCAGTGTTCTGTTTACACCAACAGAACCAAATGACCAGCAAAGCACCGACCCACTACTTGCACAAGCATTTGCACATTACAGCATCGTGTTCACCAGTGCCCAGATAAATAACCCACTTTTGGAATGCCACCCAGGACCATTTAGTTGGGAGGTGAAGTGTTCTCCTGCGAATCCTTTTTATTTCTGTTTACTGACCTATTTGGCTGTGAAAACATGTCCAAAACATGAGGCTTGGGTTGGGAGCGCAGGAGTGTTGTTTGAGAGCTCTGAGCAGAGGAAACAGCCACAGCTGGCTTTGTAGCAATGAACTCAAGCACATACTGCAGCACGTCAAGCAGTGGAAAGCGGGCTGGGCCAGAGCCATATTCCATGTACCTATGGAAAAATGCAAGGTGGTGTATGAATGAAGGAATGAGATGGGGACAAGAGAAGAACAACTTTTTCTGTAATGTACTACTACGCTTCCTCACCTCCATTGCCAGTGCAGCTGACAGTGTCAACTGTGCTCTTTAAAGAATTTATTCCTGCAACAGTATCAGTAAAATTTAGAAACCATCCAAGAGACAGGTTTTGTTTTTGAAAATACACTTCCTCCCTCCACATGTTTCAGAACAAACGTTGCTGTTTTCTCCTTCCCCTACAAGTTTCTCTGCTGTTGGAAAGCTCATTTAAAAGGAAACACTTGCAATCTTCCAGAGGGCATAAAAATAAAGCCAGCTGACTACTCACCTTTCCAGTTTCTGCTGCAGAGTCACCATTTTCTCCTTCATTCTCTTAATTTCTTCTCTTTTCTTCTGAATAAGATCTTTATTGCAGTAGAGGTACCTAAACAGAAATACAGAGCCCCGTTTGCCAGGTGAGATTTGTTTACTTCTAACATCCACAATCTTCTGTAAATATTTTAGAATCTTTCCTTGCTCACCCAAACAACCTTTTAAAATTCTTTATTTATAACAAAGCAATAGCTTTAAACATACCGCACAACAGGACAACTCACCTGTCCATATATATAGTCTGGGGAAACTCTAGCTTGGTGTGAATTTTCTCTGGCTGTCCTAGTGACTGATTGAACTTAAATCGGGAGAGTTCAAAGGTCAGAACTGGTGGCAGTTTTGTAAACCAGCGCTGTAACAAAAGCAGAAATGTCCCCGAAGGGACTTGTTTTAAGATGACTGCTAATGGCACATTTTAGACTGATCCCATATGATTTCAGACTGATTTAGAAGTCTCTGTCTGTAAGCACTGAATCAGGTTTTGTTTGCAGAGCGACTAGTCAGAAAGCCAAATTTTACAAGTTAAAAATTTATGCTTCCATTTTACATTTTTACTGCGAAAAAGCCTCATAATTGCTCTCAAAGTTACTTGTCATTGCCTGATGCATCCGGCTTGATGGATTATTAACAAGTCCAGCACTGAATTTCACAAATTAGCAGAAGCTACACACAATCTGCGCATCATCTAAGAGCCCCCAAGAGAGTTCTTTTCTGAGGCAGATCACACACAGTAATGAACAAACCACAAGTCCTCCTGCAGCACCAGATTCCTTATCCTCCCTCAGTCTATTTACAAACTACTTGATTTAGGGGATTCAGAGAAGACCCCCACTTTCTGTAGCTTCATACACTATTTCAAAGGACCATGCTGAAAGAAAAATTCTCAGTTGAATTTACACTTCCTCTCGCTCTTCCTGGATTCACAAAGACTTCCAGCATCCACTGCCAGAAACTTCCTTCACCTATCTTAGCTTGGCACTACCCACTTCATGCTCCCCTCTGGATTCAGGATGAGCACACTAAGCTCATTTTACTTTGTGGGATTCAGCAACACGATTTTCAGAGATTCTCATAGAACTGAAATACTCTTCCCTGCCCCACCTGCACCAGACACTTTTGCCAGTGTTGTTTCCCAGCCTTTGTCCAAGCTAACTTTTGCTGCGCTTACACACAGAGGATGCTGGATGCAATGGTGCTTCTTCACCTTGCTGCAGCTAAGTTTTATGATTGGTTTGTGATTAGCGAGATTAAAAATTAAAAGAAGTAAAATCATCACAGTCAGAAAATAATAGTGAAAGCAAGAAGAAAAACTCCAAACCGTACACAGTATAATAGGGAGAAAGAGACAAATTCCAAATGGCATACCATGGAGTTAAGCACTGTACTTTTACCCTCCGAAAATATGGAGGCAGTAGGTCTCCCCCTACTCAGGTACAGGTAGGCTTCAACAGAAAGAGGGAGACTTGATCACACTTGACTCAGAGGCAGACGTTGACCTTTGCAATTTAAAATAAAGTCTTTGAACTGGTTACACAGGACAACACATCTTTATAAATCAGCAAAGATTTAGTGTCTCACCACCTAACACTAACAGACATTTACATGAGATCCCAGATATCCAGAAAATGTTTTGTATTCAATTCTTAGAGAACACTCACAGCTGACATTTCAAGTTATCAGAGTACATGACACACCCCTGCACTGTGTGTGCTGCACTTTTCTGCAGCAGGCAACCAAAGGCTCGACAAAAAAGGTCAAACTAACCTCCTGTCCATACTTCACTGACTGAGATGTTGTTGCCTCATCCATCTCTCCCTCCACCATGGCTCCTTCCAAGCACTCATTCAAGTTCCAGTAACCATTTACCTGAAGGGGATACTGACCAAAGGTCTCAATCTTGGAAAAAGTGTTGCCTGGATGATGGAAACCATACAGAAACCGTGAGCTAACTCAAGAGAACAAAAATTTTTCGTTAACTCCGAAACACTCAAAGGAGTTAAAAAGTTGAAGCTACCAAAGCCTTAACTCACCCTCGTGGACGCCCTCGGTCAGGAAAGTCCCATAGAAGAGCTGCACCATTGGGT
This sequence comes from Gymnorhina tibicen, assembly GCA_013399875.1. Classification (NCBI taxonomy): domain Eukaryota; kingdom Metazoa; phylum Chordata; class Aves; order Passeriformes; family Artamidae; genus Gymnorhina; species Gymnorhina tibicen. The sequence goes on from VXAZ01000607.1 coordinate 164,433, forward strand.
TTTCGGATTTGTCCCCAGGGCTCCTGTTTCAGAGAGCAAAAGCACACTTTCATTTGCAGCTGGAGGCTGCAAAAAAAACCCCAAGTTGTAATCTAAGCCTCTGCTTGGGAGCCTACAGGCAAAAGTACAGTTTTCTATCCAAGCACTAAATAAAGAGGAAGCTTCTCATTAATTTTCACGTTCCAAAGCACATTATAACACTTACACTGGCAAGAATGGAAAAAAAAAGTTAAGGTGCCAGCTTCTGAAAGGAAGTTTCAAACACCCAGAGCTTTTCTGTTCACCAGGGCTGCTGAGCTCCCCTCTAAAGCTAATTTACTCTGCAGGCCCTATCAGCACCGAGTGAAGTCCCACACTCACCAAGAGGAGGTGCAGACACAACATTTCAAGCTTAAGGAGCCTCATCCACAGGAAACAAAGAACACTCATTTGCTCAAAATTTTCACATAAAGTCCTCTCATTTATTAAAACTCTCCTTAGGTCAAACTCCCGAGATCACACAGAACTCACGTGGCATTCACAGTGAGCTGGAATGCGTCCTCCAGCCAGTCCAGTAGTTTGTGCGTAAATTCACTCACATCTTGCTAGAAGAGAGACGGAAGCGGAGAGTCAATCCTGACACCCAGCAGAAAGTGTTCCCCCGGTCTCCTGGTGTCACAGACCCACTGAACACAACCTGACTGGTGCTGCTGTACCCACTCAGCTGAACTACGTGTGAGACTGAAGTGCTGTGCTGATTTAGACTGATAATGAACACCGCTCATCTGAACACTAGATCAGAGGAAATTATCGTGATCGCTACCCGACTACGCAGATGGCACCGGGTAGTGCCATGCTACGCTGGCTGGTTAATTAGCACGCATGTGCATTCTGCTCTAATGACACAGGGACAGCTGCTTGTCGGCTGACAAACATGGGATAAGGCCTCTGAAAGTACCAGCAGGATGAGGCAAAATGGGGTTGCTGTGGCTGTGACTGCTGGTTTGAAGAGAGCAAAACGCTTTTCAATGTGGTTTTACCTGCGGTTGTTCAGCGGATCTAAACACGTCCCTCAAGAGTTCCAGTGCTGCAGAAGGGTCTACGAACTTACGCCATGTTCCCAGCATTAATGCAAATAGACACTGAAGTTCTTGCATGAACGCAATATTTCTTTTTCCCTGCATTGCAAAAAGAAGAAAAGTCAAAGCCTCCCTGCAGCTCTAAAAAGCAGCATCTTAAAACTTAGTGCTACTGAACACCACACGCACATATCGTAAAAGGTACCCAGTGAGCTGCACACTGGCTCAAATACCACTTCTTCTACTGTGGATGCAAACCAATGAGTAATCTGGAGCTGCCAAAGAAGTTTTATGGGAAAAACATCATGCACAACAGTTAAAATCTCTAGAGGACAGGGGTACAAGAAGCAGCTCTCTTTTTTCCTGTCCTGAGTCTGTCTTTGAGAATTTCCCAAATTTGTCTTTAATGTAGCCAGATGATTTTAAAGCCACAGGTCTCAGATGGCCCCAAATTAAATCTGGTTAGAGAAAGAGCAGAACGCTACACCACAAAAGAAGGAAACTTGACAGCGTTCCTGAATCGAAACTTACAGTGTGACGACAGCTTTCAAGCACATTCTGTGGGAGGGAGTACCCAAGGACCAGCCTCCGGAATTCTGGCAACTGAAACAGAGACTGAAAGGAGAGGAGAGTTAAAGCTTGGTCAGCACCTGCAAGGATCAGACTCACTACAATTTGATGCCCTGACTTGACAGGTTTATTTTGTGAACTTTACATTCCCAGTGGTCCCATGTTACTGAATGCATGTTTACAATGTGAGCAGCCCTGTGCTGGACCAGCACAGAATAAGAATCATAGAATTAACTAGGCTGGAAAAGACCTTTAAGGCCATCAGCATGTTACTACCCACCCAAGGACAAAATCTCATCCTGCCATTTCTAGGACAGATATAAACCTTTTAGGAAAGAGCATTCTATTCTGCACAGGCAGGCTCAGAAAAGCACCCAGGAAAAAACCATGGTGAGAAAAACCCATTTGCAGCTTTCTTACTTCCTCTCAGAGCTGAAGACAAATGATTAACATCTCTCTGCTGATGTGAAATGGTTAGGAGAGACAAATCTGCTCAGTTCTACTTACTGTTGTCTCTTCTTCGGGTCATTACTAATACTATATGCTGCCTAGTTGTTTATTTGTCCAAGTATCCATGCTGCTGTATTCCATTAACTGAAATACGATACACCATGTGTTACCGAGCCAACAATAACTGCCGTAAAATTAAATTATCAGTTCACTTTGCCAGACAAGCTTCTATCATTTCAGTAGGCACTTGGCCATCACTGCACAACTCCCTGCGTACAGACATACAGATTCTCTGTATCTGTAGCTATTTTTAAGCGAAGCCTATTTAACTGCTCTTTTGCTCTTTCTGTACAGGCCCAGAACACATCACAGTCACTTCACATAAACCCAGAAGTTTCTGTGTTTGAGCAGAGTCATATTCACTCGTGCATACAATGACTCCCTCACAAAACTTCTGCATGTTTACTTCTAACTGAAAAACATTCTGACTGCAAGACCACAGCAAGTTTGGTATCAGAAAAAGAGAATTTTCTTACAGGTTACCTGTATAACAGCACTAAACCAACACGTGTTTCCGATATTTTTCATTCCCACAGGCCAGTCACCCGCTCTTCTCCAGTCATTCTGCTTGGGGCTCTCTACCCACAGAGAGAGTGTTTCACAGCGTTTCCTTTTGGAGCGGTATTTGTTTTCAGCGGAATGGGTGTCCTGTGATCTGTCATGAGAGAGAAACACTGTGCTGTCAAACACCTCCCAAAGATTCCCTAGAGCTACAGGAATCAAACTCCCCTCCAGCCAGTAGATGTCCACCTGGCAGGTGATCCATGTTCTGCAGTTACCAGCTTCAGAACCCACTTATGATACCCAGGAAAATCAAAGTGGGGGACCATTTACAGCCTCACTGACCTTTCAGCTGCATCCCTTTCTGCAGCTGGAGCTTTTGGTGATTCCAGTGGTCTGACAGTGTTGGCTGTGCGGAGGTTGTCTTGGTTGTGAGGGGCAGGTGCAGCACTAACATCTAGAAGTGGAGGCAGCATTCTGATCAGTTTTCTGCCAGCAGCAGCAAAAATTCTCTTTAAAAGGCATTTCTAGGAAACATCACACTTCACAAATACGGCTCTTCAATCAATACAGGCAAAATTTTCTAGCTCAGGTTTTAAACAGAAATCCTTGTTCAGATCATGCCAGGCAACCTACGAGCCACGGAGTGAGCTGGATGAGGAGAACAGAGCAGAGCATGCAGCTGGGCACTACCCAGATTTCCTCACACCTAAATTCAGAGCTTAAGGAAACAGTTAAAAGCTCTTGAAAGAATGAGACAGGACCATCAGCTTTTTAACTGTGATGTGTCACCTCCAAACATTATTAAAACACTTCTAAGTGATCAATACTGGCAAAATCTGCACCAGAACAGAAGCTGGAGGGATGTACTGCTGGCAAGAGCAGGGATGATGGATACTTCCCCTTTGAGCTCACACAAACACATGAAGCTGTAGGGGTGAGCAGAAGGACTTACCCTGTGGGAGTTGTTTGCCCACTGCACTCCCTTCCCAGGCGGACGGCTCTGCAGCGGCTGGGTCCTGCACTGGCTCGGGAGCAGGGTCCTCTGTCAGGAAGGTGACTGCTTCCATGAGGTCTCCATCAGCAGCCTGGTAGAATGATAGGGGAAAAGCGAAGCACCAGTGAGGAGCAGAACAGCAAAGGATTTACCCTTTGTCTCTCATGCATCCAGGCTGATCCTGGATCGCTCTCACAGGCCACGCATGGACCATTCTAACAAGGACCAGCTCATCATCAGCTGACAAACACACCAGCGAACACCTGTGTGCTGCGTTGGGTGGGGGCCTGAACTTGCCTGACTTTTTGGACAAAATCAGAGCTCTCTTTCCCCAGAACAATGGCAATATACACAAACCTTTAGAGCGGCAAGCAGGAATGCTGAATCCTGAATTCCTGTGATCTCTTTCATTTGGTTTAAGAGCACCTGGCAATCCTATGTGCAATAAATAAAGAAAGCTCATATGAAAAGGTGACCAGGATGGACATTAAGCTGTTTCTGCAAGGCTTGCTGAGGGCTCAGCGGAGCACTGCTTCTTTCCTTCCTTTCTGCTGACGGACGGACACACAAGCCCAGTGACACTTGCTTGATACAAATACCAACACCAGCTTGAACACTGCACTCAGGTTTTTTCCCTGCTAAATTCACAGACTAACATTCAATCCTTGTATCCTCAGGAGAATGCAGGCAGGCCCAGGAGGACAGGCTACCCCTGCTGTGGGCTGTGCAGCACCTGTGGTGGGAAGGGGCTTCCCCACCCCCCCGAGGCAGCGGCATGTGCAGCTGGACATATAAGGCGGCCGCCTGCTCCCAGGGCATTGGCAGGAGCTATTTTCAGATTGGTGGCACATGACATTTGTGCATGTCACTTCTCACTGACAATAAGGTGTCAGAGCAAGGGCCCAGGAGCCTGTTATTGCTCCTCCTTCCCACTCCACACAGACCACTTGAGGTTTGTCGAGACACTCACTGCTCAAGGCCCCAAGCTATGGTTCACAACCTTTGGCCAGTTCAGCCATTTAAAACAAACGATTACAGAAATTCTCTTTACCAGACTTATAAAATCTTTGCAGCCTAGGCTTACCACAGGGTAGTCACTGCACTTGGCAAGCACAGACAACCTCAGTCAATGACTACCAGGAGAGGCAGCTCTCCACAAGGAGCCTCCCGGCGCTGGGGGTCCCACCACCCCTGCACATGGCTGCAGTTCAGCTGATGCTGCTGCCAACGGCTCAGTCTGGGTGACAACTGGGATGCAGCTCCATAATGCTGGCATTGCATGTGGTATGGGAAGGACATTACAACAGGAACAACTGCTGGGTCTGTGTCGTGTATCCTGATTTACAGAGACTGTCTAGGATCCTGCTGTCAGCACAGCCCAATCAATCCCAGTTCCTTAAGATCACACTTTTAATTAATCTTAACCAGCAAAGCTAAAGGCAAATGAATTCAAGTTTCTACTTACTCTCACCACTGAGAAAAAATATAAGATGCTTTCAGGCCATTGGAGCAAAAGTTTCACCCACTGAGTAATGAGTCAACTACTTTTTGAGCCCCCCACATATACTGATGATGGATGCTACTCCACACACAAAGACAGCACGCATCCATGTCAGCCATTAAAACAAAAAAACTCCTAGTTTCCCATTTTCAGTGGGAATTCTCTCCTCAGGTTATTCATGGTAGTCCCATTTGAAATACTACTTTTACTCAACTTTTACAAGAAAGAGCACATATGTGTGTGCAACCCCCCTCAACTCATCCTACACATTCTTTTTATCCTGAGAAAAGCCAAGACGCACTCAAACACCTCAGCAGCCCCAGGAGGAGCTGCCCGATGAGGAGCCGAGGCTGAGAGGCTCAGGGTGGGCATACTCTCACAAAGGCAAACCACTTAAATCATGTTGCTAATTTTGCTGCCTTAGCGCGTGCCGTGCATGTCGGCTGACCCCACCTTATGCCGCAGGGCGGATTTTTCCAGTGGAGAAAAAAAACCCCAAACACCCTTGCTAACACACTGCATTACAATAATGAAATCCGAGGCAGGACAGGGCATGATTTTCTGGGGTTTTTCTGTTCCAGCAAACAGAGAACTCAAAGGCTGCTGGAAGCATAAAAGCCAATTACTGATCCTCTGCTCTAAGTTACCATTTAATATTTCAATGATTTCTGCACGTTTTTATTCAGCCTTTGAGAAAAGGTTTGCGCTAACAGCAGAGAGCTTATCCCGTACCACTTTTGAGAGGCTTATGGCTGCCTGGCCGCCCACAAAAACCACCAGGAACCACACTCTGTGCAACCAATTTGTTAAGATTTTGGGGAATGCATGTGGTTTTGTTGCCATAACTAGTCTGGTTATTGTTTTCTGAGGTTACGCACCATGGGGCTATAAAACAAGCTCCGTAGCTGGTAATTAACATCAGTGTACTGCCGCTGTTAACACATCCTGCACTTGCAAACCCAAACTGAACCAAAGCCCTACCTGCTGGAAAAATAACAACCCAAACCCAAATCCTATTAGTATTAAATTACAGCAACAGGAGATGAGTACAAAACCAAAAGGCTGAGAGGAAGGAGGGTTCTAGAGATAAAATTACAAGGTCAGCCAGGAATGATGGAACAGAAAGGTTTTGCTGTTTTCCCTGTTCCAAGGTGACTCACTGCCCTCTGAAGTTTGTTTTGATGAGAAACTGTGAACAGGGAAGGGAGCACATGCAATGCAGGAGTTTAAGGGGGTTCCAGAAATAAACGCACACAAAGAGGAGGAAGATGGTAGCACAGAAGAGGCACACCAGAGCCTTGGCCTTCAGCCTCTGCACCTCAGCCATGCTTTTTATAATGGGGGAAAACGGATACGGAGAGGGCTGGAAACCCACAGGCGGCAGCAGGAACAAAGCCCACTTTCCTGGCCAAGGCTTTCACAAACTAATATCCATCACAAGAAGAAGAGCAGGCAGCAACCTCGTCCTGCATTAATGTGAGCAAGATGCACACAGCGGGCACTGTCTGGTCACCACCCCCACAAGACCGGGGCACGGCTGCTGCACTAATACCACTTCTAGCGCACAACCAAAGGGCTGATACCCTCATCCCATCCCACCCTGTTAACTCTGACCTCTCTGAAACGCATCTCTCGGGTCCTAAGAACACAGGGATGCTACAGAACAGTGCAGACCCCTGTGTCAATTCGCGATGGTCTGAGCTGCCGTCCCCTGAGCACTGACACAGCCTCGCGTCCGGGTCCGGGTCCGGCTCCCTTCAGAGACAATTTACGCAGAGCCCTGAAGCTTGGGAGCAACACTTTTCCTTAACTTGCCCCAGGAGATGCTGCTCAGCGGCGGGGAGGGAACACGCGTTTCTGCTCCCTGCAGAGGAGGAGGGTGTCTGAGCGCCCGCCCGAGCCCTTTCCCGTGGTACCGGCGCATCGCGCGCGTTACCGCGCGGAGCCCGTTATTCCCAACGAAACACGCGCGGACGGCACCGCGGCCCGACGGGACGGGGCACCGAGAGCGCGCAGAGCGGGGAAGCGCTGCGGACCGGCCCCGA
>VXAZ01000607.1:171647-239139 GCA_013399875.1 Gymnorhina tibicen
GCCACCCCCGGCCGGTCCCGCGGTCTCACCTCGCCGCCGCCGCCGCCGCCCTGGGCCCACAGCTTGGCCGTCATAAGGCCGCCGGCAGCGGCGCCGTCGCCGCACAGCGCGCACGCGCGGGCGCTCCGGTTCCGGCCGCGCCGCCCCCCCGGAGCCGTGCCCGTCTGTGTGTCTGTCTGTCTGTCCGGCCGTGGGTCTGGCAGTGTTCCTCCCGAGAAGCCCTCGAGCATCGCCCTGGCCGCCGAGCCCGTTCTCCCCCGTCCCCACCCCAGCAGCCGGGAACACCGACCCCAGCCGGCGCTCTGCACCGGCCGCGCCCCTCTAGACTGATAAAAGTGAATTATTTTCTTATTACAACAAGAATCTCTTCCCCCCCATTTTTTAACCCTGTTTTGGTCCGAGCAGGGCGGCGAATGGAGGATGCACGAGGGGACTGGGGTGCTCCAGGGGTGGATGCGCCCCAGGGGAAAACCGCGAGGAAAAGGTTCAAAACAACCGAGGGGCCGGCACCTGCTTCCTGTTCCATCCAAACCCATACTTTGCCGGGCCTTGGTAAATCAGCAAGAGATAGGCATTTCTCAGACTTGCCGAGCCAAAGGGCTCTGTGTTTTCTGCGCAGGCCGGATTCTGCCTTTCTCCTAATAAAACGATGCTGAAATGGAGACGTCCCAGCAAGGGGCCCCCGGGGGCTGTGCAGGATCCAGGTGTATCTGTGCAGACCCCACGCTGTCCGCAGCGCAGCCGCTGGACCCGCGGATGAGATTGGCTCAGGCACCTGGGGCAACTTGGCTCGACCTACTGAGCCAGCAGGGCTGAGCTCTCTTGGGGGAAACTGGTGAAAAACTGTCCTCCTGCATCATCAGGAATGTGTCAGTTGCAATCGTCAGCCTGGGTTTGTCCCCCACCGGGCACTGAAGCTCCTGCACCACTGACGGCGTTGGCATTTCCAGTGGAGCTGTGGCACTGCAGGAGGAAGGGGATAGTAGGGTCAGACGGTGCCTCTGCCATATCCTGGTTGCCAATTCTCTCGCGAAAATGCCCTTTCCCAGCTGGGTGGGCATCTCCCACACTTGTTTTCCTGGGCAGTCACAGACCATCCTTCGCCTTTTGTTTTGGAAGAGGTGTGGGAATCTCAGTGTAGGCTGTTCTGGGATTGCCTCGGCTCCCTGGTTCTCACAGGTACTCCAGATGAGGAATTCAGGAGGCAAAAAGGAGGAGGTAGCAGAGTAGATAAGGTAAAACTGAGGAAGCTGGTGTTAGCCAATTTCCCTGATGTGCAAAGGAAAAACAAGACAACCAGTGATGCTTAAATGCAACAAAATAAGAAATTCCACTCATTTTGGGAGCCTGCCAGGCTATTAATAGTGAGAGATAGAGATGTAGTGCTGGGCACTGTGATTTTCACTCTGGGACCCCCATGTACTGCTGAGGAAATGGTGCTTTACCCGAACTTTGTTGCTCGGGGAAGGGTCCCCAGGATTTTCCTACCTTAAAAAAACTATTAACCTTAAAAATTCTGAATGTCCCAGTTACAAAGATAAAGTCAGACCCGTATTTTTAGCTCCAGGTTTGTCCAGGCTGTGTTTAATGTTCAGCAGCCAGATTAATGCTGTGATAACTAACTAGGGTGTAGAACAATTTGTTTTCAGCATTAAGTGCAGTCACAGCACTGTTACATCCCAGATAATTTACCGTGGGGGAGATTGTACACCTTCAGACAGTGAAAACTGCAGACATGCCCTCTCCTTCCGTGTCCTGAGACCTTTCCATACAGCCTTGACTTAGCAAAAGGAAGCAATAAGTGCTTTAAAAATAAAAAAACCCCAGACAGAGTGGACTGTCTTCTGTCACTGTCCCCTCCAGGGCTGTCCCCACACACTGCAGCATGTCCGACCTCTCAAGCACTGCCACAGTCCTCCATGGATTGAATTCCAACAGAAACAAGAGGCAGAAGACTTTTCTGCAAGACTTTTTCAGACATGAGGCTTTTACATCAAGGCAGTCATCGTGTGCACAATCCTTGCTGCAAACCTGCCTTCGGGATGGGGACTCTTCGAGGGTGGCAGCATGCAGCCACAACAGCCCTGGAGCCCACTGTCCCTCTCCTGCCCAGTGAGCCTCCTCCCTTTACTCCTTCAAAAGGAAAAAGGAAAAGACAGTCACGCAAGAAAAAACAGCCGAGTCCACTCTCAGCAAGGCAGTTCTTGCCTGGCTTTGGACGGTGCTCAGCCTGTGACGCATAGCTGCCGTCCCACTCAGTATCAGCCACATCTCCTTCATTAACAGCAATGGGCTCCAAATACTTTCATGTACTTATTATTACCTGGCTTTAATGGTAATGAAACAGTGGAAGAATATTGCAAACACCTGAAGGGTGTCTAATGGAAGAGAGGACTTAAAGGGAAAGTGCTCCCATCCCTTCTCTGGGGGATTTAAAAGCACTGGGCTCCTTCCCTGGGATGAGGATGGGCTTGGTACCTGCAATGGGCAATTTTTGGCCTCTCCAAGGGCCATGAAGTTTGCACCCATGGGACAAAGCTACCAGCATCCCCAAATTAAATTAAATTAGCCAAGGGCACCACACTGAGCAGCTGTTCATGGCATTTGGTCTGTGCTTCGGTCTTGGAGCTGCACAAGGTGAGTGCCAGAGGAGAGATCCTGTGCGTCCCCCTGGCCCTTTGCAGTGATCCACGGATGCAAGCAAGCCCGAGCATCCCTGAGGACCACTGCCCCTCGGTGCAGGGCCCCACGGGAGCGGGGGCTGCTGTGAGCCTGGTCATGCCCATGCCGGCAGCCCTGCCTGCCTGCGGTGTTTATTTCATGTCTCGCAGCGTTAAATCATAGCAGACACGCAATTCAGGGAGCGTGAGGCTCCGTAATGGGCGGCCTCGGGCGCGTGATGGGGCCGGGGCCATCAGGCAGCTGTGCTGCCAGGGCTCCTTGCTGATGCTTTATTGCTTTTGACGCTCCAAACGCACTCTGAAAGGCGAGCCCTGGCAGCTTGGAGGAGAGCTGCTTCTGTCTCCTGCCCGTTCTGAACCAGCAAGCACCACAATTGAGGCCTCCCTCCCTGTTCCCACTGTGGTCCCCAGCCTGGCTACAACACCCCATCCTGTGCAGAGCCCAGCCATGCTCCTGCCACAGCCTGACAGCTCCCAGCACATTCCATGGCACGGGGTGGGAGCTGCCGAAGGAATATAGTACATAATGCTGCGCACCCAGGACTTGGGATGAGGTCAGGTTGGGGTGAGGAGGGAATGCAGAGCATCACTTGTGCCGTCACATGTTGGGGATCTTGTGCTTGTGCCCCTGTGCTCTCCCCAGCCTCTGAGATTGCTGCACCTCTGGGCTAAATATCTGCTTGCCCAGCCAGGGAACTTGCTCGCAGTGTGGCTGCTCCAGGAGAGAGGCCTGAGCGCCCATCCCAGTGCAGAGATGCTGCCATGCCTGGCTGCAGCGGAGCCTGGACAGGATGCGGGGCTGAGCTGTGGGAAGCCCCAGGCACTGAGCACTTCGATTCCCAGAAAAGCAATTACCGTGCAGCAGATTACAGGGCTAATAAAATCCCATTATGCTATTTCAGAAAGTAAATCTGATCTGGGTGCTGCCGATTGATATCAGCCATCCCACAAAACGTCCCGCCAAGAGTCCCCTGCGTGTGCGCGTAACACGAGGCTACAGTAGATCACAGTAATTAGATATCCAATAACGGGAGGGCTGATAGGAACTACATTAAAATCTCTTTAAGTTGAAGATGTAAATCCTGAGGGAGAAAATTCAGAGTTAATGATGCTGCAGCAGAGGCTCCGCTGGAGCAGTCCACGTCCCCTTGGCCTCATCCTGCTGGCTGCAGACGCAGGAGGCCGGAGGAGAGGGGGCAGAGCGGGGCACAGTCCCCAGCACCATGGTGGCGCTGCCCGTGATTTTCATTACCCAGATTCAATAAGGCAAGAGCGCTATGAGCTGCTGGTGCTCCCTGGGAGGTGACTTGCCAGCCACTAACGGAGCTGAGAAATCAAATTAGCCCCAGCTCTGCTCTTGCTCTCTCCCTGACACTGCTGTTGGCAGCCAAGGGGGAGTTCATCAGGGCCCCGCACTAATTCCTATCTCGTTTAAGTGACTCCATGCCGGCATCTGATGCAATTTGCTCTACGCCACTGCTGCAGGCTTTGGTCCCTGCCCGCTGCTTCCCCAGGATTTCCAGAAGCTGGCAGCTTTGTGGGGGCATAGGCACCTGCAACACACACAAGGACAGTGTAGACATACAGGAATACAGGAGATTATAGAGGCTGAGGGTCGAGGGAAGGCTCCCCTGCCGGGCAGAGGGACATTGCCCAGCCCAAGGCTATGATGCTGTGACATGGAGGGATGAATGCGCAGCCTGAGCAGGGCACCCATGCATGTGTGGACACCGAGTGCCTTCTGACTCTCAATAATACCTGACCAGGCTTTGCTTCTAGTCTTGTTTGCCCCAAGGAGTTAAAATATTTTGGGAAACTGAAACCAGTAGGAAGCACTTTGTTTGCTGGAATTCACAGCAAATGCAAATTGCTGCGGTGAAAACGGACGCTGGTGTTGGTGCAGGTCCGAGGGTTTGGGGGAAAGCTGCTGCCCCAGGCAGGGGTGCCAAGGGCTGGCTGCACATGCTGCCCTCACCTGCGACTGTCAGAGTCACTGGCAGTGGGACAGACCCACCTGCCGCAGGGTGTGAAGGGGAGCCCGGTACCTCCAGAGCTCCCCTCTCCCCTGCTGATGGAAACCCACCCTGTGTCAGTAGCACATCCCTGGACAGGCTCCCCTCCCCTGCCTCTCAGAGGGTTTCCCCCGTCTTTCCAATTGCTGAGGATCTCCTGGCGCAGCCCTGGCACCTGCAGCACCCTCTCCCCACATCGTGCCCCCCACTGCACATGGGCATGATGCTTGTACCCCAGAACCTGCTTTGCCACAACCAGGCACCTGGAAGCTCTTTGGAAGCTGTGCAGGGGTGGGGGGATAGCTGGGAGGGCCCCTCTCGCATCCTCCCAGCCTGAAACTTGATGCAGCGGGAGAGGCTGATCGCGAGATTAATTGGGCGTTCTCAAAAACCCGACGGCGGGGGGAAAGCCATACGAGTGCCGCCTGCCTCCCTGCTCCGCTCAGTCCTCCGCCGAGCCGGCGGCGGCTGGAGCCAGCGGATCCATGGTGCCCACGGCTCTCGGCGCGCTCCTGGCCCTGCTGCCGCTGGCCTCGACGCTGCAGAGCCCAGGTAAGGTGAGGGACCCGTGGGCAGGGCTGGGGAGCTGAGGGACAGCGGGTTGCTCCTGGCACGGAGCAGCAGCTTCCCAGAACCTGAGCCGTGCTGAGTGGCAGGCAAAGGCTGCTTTTTAGGGAGCCTTCATGCTATTGGGAAGTGACATACGTGGGAAAAGCTGGAGCATGGGAGAGCTTCGGTGTGGAGCCTGAAGGCGCATCCTGCCTGGGTAACACTGGCAGCAAGGCAACGTGGCCAGAACCCAGGTTGGTTAGAACCCAGCTCTGCGCTGTGGGTTCGTCATTGTGGGGTCTTGAGGTACTGTGGAGCTGTGCCGAGAGCCAGCCCTGAGGGCAGAGAGAGACATGGGGGTCTCCTGCCTGCACCCCACTGCCTGAGAGGTGCTGCCCGAGCCCCCCGCCTGATGAAGGGCTTTCTCCAATATAATGCTTAGTCCCTCATAACCTAGAGCTGGGTTTTGGGCATGATGCTGCGCCTGTAGTTTGTAATTGCAGCTCTGCACAGTGCAAAATTGATGTCCAACATATTTCCTTGTTATTCCATTGTTATTTTCTCATCTCTCTATCTCATTCCTGGGAAATAGCACACAGATCCTTGTGCTGTTTTGCACCAGCACAGCTGAAAATGTTCAGCAGGCTAGTGACTCAAATCTCTGGATAGGTCATGTAGCTCTTGTCACCTAGCTCCCAAACCTTCTCCCACCGTTAGCACATCAAAGGTGGCAGAAAAGGAGCAGGAACGGTGATACTCTCACCCTGGCAATGCTGGCCAGGAGGCAGGAAGGGCTGTGCAGACAGATCCCCGTGTGTTAGGGCTGTGCCAGGGTTGTGCTGAGTTGCACCAAGTGAGTTGCCAGCACAACCCTGGCACAGATTTGGGCTGGGCAGACCAGCACAGTGTCTGGAGCCGAGGCAAAGAGCATCTGAGGTGAACCCAGCCCAGTCCTCCCTCCGCAAAGCCATTTCCCTGCTGCCAAAGCATCCTGACGCAGATCTGGGTGGCGTGGATGTGAGGAGGAGAAGGTGTGAGGAGTGCAAGCGTGAGCCAGCTGCCACCAGCTGCAGCAGGAAAGGCCACTTGGCCCAAGCAGTGGTGATGGCAGCACCTGTATTTCCTTCCCTCACCCTAACTGCTGCCTCTCCCCCCATCTCGCTGCCTCTGTTGGTTCATGCCTGCCTGGGCGAGCATCATGCAGCCAGCTGGCTCCCCAGTATTACTGCTCGTGAGCAATGTCAGAGGGGCTGAGGCTGCTGCTTTTTCTTTTTTTAGCTTAAAATACAGAATAAAATTCCCTTCCAGCAGCTTTTCCCAAGTTCCTGTAGATCCATTCCAATTAGGGTCTTCCATTATGCTGGAATTGGACTCTGGGGCTGGGTGCAGAGCACAGCCACAAGTGTAGCACTGCTGCCCTGGCCCAGCCATGGCGCTCCAGCTGCCTGGCGGTGAGGACACGGTGCTGAAAGCAATTTGGCCTTGACTGATGCTGCTGTCACCAGTCAAGGGACTGTTTTCACAGGAAGCAAACACCAAGATACCTAATAAATGAAATTAGCATGCTGCTTCATCTCTAACCTTCACCACCTCCACCTGCTGAGCAAAGAAATGCCCCTGGAGGCAGTGAATGGTATGCAACTTACCCAGGGGCAGTGTGTCCCTCGTGGTCCCTGCTGCCGCTGTCCTGGCACATGTCCAGAAAGGTGGAGGCTGGCAGCTGTGCCCTCTGAGGCTGGGGAAGGTAACAGCGCTGGCTACCTGCGCAGCACAGGATATCAGTAACATTTTAGGTGATGGTTCTGGTGGCCAGGCTTGTTTCCCATCAGGATGCTCCTATTTAGCTTGGATGGGAAACCCCAACTGGTAAGTGAGGGCTGGCAGCTGGCAGCATTCCGCAGTCCATGGCACGCTCCAGGGTGACGGCAGCCGCTGCCCCAGTGCAAGCAGCCTCCCTCGCTCCCTCCCTTCCTCCCTCTGCTCAGCAGGTACCCAGCGCGGGGGCCGGATGCCGGAGCCGTCCGAGCCCACCCTGCGCCGCCTGTCCCACTACCTCCTGGCCCACTACCAGAAGGGCAGCCGGCCTGTGCGGGACTGGCGAACGACCACTAACGTGGCCATCGACCTCATGGTCTACGCCATCCTCAGTGTGGTGAGTCTTCTGCTCCCATTCCGCATGTGTTCACAGGGAGGGGAATGGTACCTGGCATGCAACATCCTCCCAGCATGCTCTACCCATCTTCTGAAGTATCAATGTCCCTGTTCTGACACTGTGTCCTCATCTTCCCACAGGATGAGAAGAACCAGGTGCTGACCACCTACATCTGGTACAGGCAGGTGAGTAGCCGTGAAACCTCGCTCCTTCCTTGCTGGCCCCCCCCAGGGTCAAGCACGCCCAAAACCCCGTGTTTTCCTGTGGGAGAAGTGTGCAGTCCTGCAGGAGAGCAGTGAGGGGAAACTCATCCTGGGGGGCTGGCGAGACCTCTGTAGCACATGAACCTCAAGGCTCAGCTTTCATGCTCCGTGTTTTGCACTGTTGGGTGTTGTGTGAGCTGAAGGATGAGTCTTCCCTCCCTCCCATGGGTGGGAAGATTGCTTGGTGCTCGTCTGGGGTCTGTGTGCTGGCAGAATGGAAGGACCTCAGCCACCAAGTCCCCTCTCCCTTGTCCCCAGCACTGGACAGATGAGTTCCTCAAGTGGGACCCAGCTCACTTCGACAACCTGACGCAGATCTCCCTCCCCGTAGAGAGCATCTGGGTGCCTGACATCCTCATCAATGAGTTGTGAGTGCAGCCGAAGTCTGGAGGGAGATAGCCTGGGACTGGAACTCCCTTGCCCACCATGGGCACGTACCGTCCCATGCTTTGTATTCCTGGCACAGAGCTGGCAGCCTCCCCACATCAGGGAGCTGCAGATGGGGACCGGCTCGGCAGTTGGGCCATTTCCAATGCTGGCTAACCACAACCGTCGGTAATTACCCTCACTGTGCTTGAGGGTGAGATCCAGATATCAGGAGAAGGGCTTTGTGAAGACAGTACAATGCAAGGGCAGCTGCAGAGCTGCTGGCCCTTCCCATGAAGCTATCTGATGCCCTTCCCACTCTGTGGGGATTTAAGCTGTTCCCACTGCCTCCTGAGGGTTCTGGGACAATGACACAGACACTTCTCAGGCTGGGAGAAAGCAGCAGTCTGGGCAGTGCAGAGGTGATGCCAGGCAGAAATGCCTGCAGGTATATTACCAAAAAAGCAGAACAGGGGGCAAATCCCTGTCTCTTGGGCAGTTTCCCCCTGAAATGCTACTTGGCAGAAGGAACCCCTGCCCAAAGTGCTCTCCAGCCCACATCTCTGTCCCTCATATCCCCCAGTGTGGATGTTGGAAAGTCCCCGCACGTCCCCTATGTTTATGTCAGCCATCACGGGGAGGTGCAGAACCTCAAACCCATCCAGGTGATGACCGCCTGCAGCCTGGACATCTACAGCTTCCCCTTCGACGTCCAGAACTGCTCGCTCACCTTCACCAGCTGGCTGCACCACAGTGAGTGCCGGGACGCTCACGGCTGGGGGACTCGAGGGAGCGGGCAGGGCCTCTGCTGGGCCGGAGCTCCGTGCAGAAGGCAACTCGTCCCTCTAGATGGCCCCAGCGGATCGGGGAAGCGTGCAGGGAGGCCAGGCACGCAGCCCGGTGTGGAGGTGCCGGCAGTTGCCGGCGCTTTGGGCAGGGCACCCCTAGTTCTCACCTCTTCTCTGCCCCTCCCAGTTCGTGATATCAACCTCTCGCTGTGGCGTCAGCCGGAGCTCGTCAAGTTCGACCGAAGCGTCTTCATGAACCAGGGCGAATGGGAGCTGCTTTACGTCCTCAGCCGCTTCCAGGAGTTCAGTGTCAAGAGCAGTGACAGCTACGCTGAGATGAAGTTCTACGTAAGAGCCTTTGGCCACCGTGTTTCCCGGGGTTGCAGCACGAGGGAAGAGTCTTGCCCCATCCCTGCCGCTGCTCTGTGCTGCAGCTCCTGCCTGCAGGTGGGAGGCTCCTGGTAGTGGGCCCTTCCTCTGGCTCACCTTAGTGCCTCCCACCATCCTCACCTGCCTTGGCAAAGAGCCACACCAGCTGAAGGCCTTGTTTCAACCCTTCACAGCCTTTTCTGTCTCTCTGTCCTGCAGGTAGTCATCCGGAGACGCCCCCTCTTCTACACCGTCAGCCTGCTGCTCCCCAGCATCTTCCTGATGATTATGGACATTGTGGGCTTCTACCTACCTCCCCACAGTGGTGAGAGGGTCTCTTTCAAGATCACTCTCCTGCTGGGCTACTCAGTTTTCCTCATTATTGTATCCGACACATTGCCAGCTACTGCCGTCGGCACCCCGTTGATAGGTACGGTGGTTCTACATGCCTATCCAACTGCCACGGCAGTTGTGAGCAGAGACCACAGGGCCCTGAGAGTTGAGCAGGGAGGATTTGCTTGGGCCTGTGCTCTGTGCATGAGCCTTTGCAGGTCACTTACCTCACTGATGCCTCTGCAGGCATCTACTTTGTGGTGTGCATGGCACTGCTCGTCATCAGCCTGACGGAGACCATCCTGATCGTGCGCCTGGTGCACAAGCAAGACCTGCAGCCCCATGTCCCTGAGTGGGTGAAACACCTGCTGCTGGAACGAGCCACCATCCTGCTCTGTGTCCGGGACAGGAAGAAATTCAGCCAAAGCAGGACGCAAAGCTTGGACATCTCCAGGCAGGTGGAGAACAATGACAGCACAGGTAAGGGTTGCACAGAGAGGGCCTGTGGGATCTGAAGGAGTCTAGGTGCTCAGTAGCCATTGACACCAACATAGCCACTGTTTGTATGGTGAACTGGGTGCCCAGTTCACCCTCAGAAATCCCAGTTCCCCATCTTAATAGGTTTTTCACGTTTGCTTCTTTTGATCTCTCAGCCAAGCTGACCCCCTACGGCTGTGAGGACCCCCGGGAGTGTGGGGCAGTGGGGGGCACGAGATCCACACTGGCCTTTGCTGGCCGGACAGAGGGCTTAGCAGCACTGCAGGAGGTCCTGCGCGAGACCACGGCTATCCGCCAGCTCCTGGAGAAACGCGAGGAATTCCGTGATGTCGCCCGCGAGTGGCTGCAAGTGGGCTACGTGTTGGATGTCCTGCTGTTCCGGGTGTACTTGGCAGCCGTCCTGGCTTACAGCATCACACTGGGCACCCTCTGGTCGGTGTGGCGAGATGCCTGAGCAGTGCCCGTTGCTCAGGGCGGGAGACGGGGGACCTCACTCTGGCACATTCTCCCTGGCTCTGGGATTCGCCAGGGTCTGTCGACCCAGGCGGGCACATTCCTCACGTCCCTCAGCTCCGCAACGGGAAGGCGGAGCTGAGCAGGAGCCCCCAGGACCCCATGACCCTGCCCAAACCTCTCTGCATGCTTCCCCTGCCAACCCCGGGAGCGCCCCCGGCCCCGCCCGGCCACGGCCGCGGCTTCAGCACCGCGGACAGCGGCCCCACCGCCCGACCCAGCCGCCTCCTGACCGGGGGTCCCCCGGCCTTGGGTGGGGTTCCTCCTGCCCCAGGACATCCCCACCGCCCCAGGGACCCCGCTGTCCTCGGCTCCCCTACCCCTCACCCCGGCTGCTGCCTTTATTCCCTACCCCGGGCCCCCGGGCACGCTTGCCCAGCAGATTCCCTCCATGCTTGTGCTCAGCAGTTTCAGCAAACTGGGACAGACCCAGAGTCAAGCCGCGGCCAAACCGGGATGGCAACGGGACTGATTGCATGAGCACGCGGTACTGGGAGAGATGCGTGGGGGCAGGACTGCCATCACAGCTGCGGTAGATCCCCAGCTGTCGATCTGCCCCTGCCAGGGCAGGAGGCACAAGGCGAAGAGGAGAGGAAAGCGCTGCAGATGCCGCAAGGCCCCGTCCCATGCTCTAGGAGCATCTCTGCATATAGTGGGCCTGCAGGTGATAGGGGACAGGTGGGTCGACACCACCTGGCTCTCATACATCCGCCCTCAAACCCACCAGCCCCAGAACGAGACTCCCACTCACCATCCCAGAGCCATCACCTGCAGGAAAACTTACCTCTGAGTGACGGGGGCTGAGGACGGGCGGAGTGGGCTCCTGCCAGCGCTGGCCCACACTAATGCGCTGATGGTCTGTAAGTGGCTGCCTATTGATGAGGTGTCCAGTTAAAGAGTTCGTGAGACACTAAATCAGCCCATTGATCCTGCTGAGATCGATGGTGCTACAGACCTGATCAGTGCAGCAGGCAATTAACACCCTCTGGAATGAGCTGCCTTCGTGTAACATCAAACGCTCCAACAGACAAATCCAATGGGGCCATTGACCCGGGTGTGCGATGCCGCCCAGCCCATGTGTTTGACAAGGGGACTGGGCAGCAAGACTCCTGAGCCAGCCTTGCCATCCCTCTCCTGCCCACCGTGACCCTGATGTCCCCCAGGGCTGCACTGCAAGATTCTCACCTGTGCTGCTGTATCCCATGGAATGTTTTGGTCCTTGTCCTTGTC
Source organism: Gymnorhina tibicen (assembly GCA_013399875.1). Taxonomy (NCBI): domain Eukaryota; kingdom Metazoa; phylum Chordata; class Aves; order Passeriformes; family Artamidae; genus Gymnorhina; species Gymnorhina tibicen. The sequence goes on from VXAZ01000607.1 coordinate 183,402, forward strand.
CTCCCTGTGCTAGGAAGCCATCACGCACCCAACCTAACCTCCTCAAGCAGCTCAGCGGTCCTTTCCCCTGGAAGGACAGGTTGCCCATGCTGGAGGAAAGATTGATTCTCCCTTTGCCCTCTTGCTACTTTGAGAAGTGCTGCATGTGGGAAAAAGTTCCAGGCATCTCTCTGAGAGGAGCTTGGATTTTCCTCTTTAAAAAAAAAAAAAAAAATCAATAAATCTGAATCTAATCTCCTAATAAAGGTTTAATGAGGACATAATGTTGATGGAACAGAACATTGTTGCAGCATAATCGCTCCCAGCTGCTGTGCGCGCGTGCACACAAAGGCCCGGTCCTACCGCGATTGCCCCGTTATTGTAACAACGCCTTTGTGCCAGGCTGAACGCCGGCGAGGGGCCTTGCCCCCCTTCTCCCGGGGCGCTGCAGCCCGCAGGTTGCTCACAGTGGGACCACCTCTGCTTGCCCGAACCTGGACCAAAGTTCCTCCCCGCTTGCCCAAAGCCTTCCTGGAAGAGCTGTGTTGGAGTGGACTGGGGGAGGACCACCATCAGGACCTTGGAATGGACACGCAGCCCCTCAAACCTGCTGGGAAACGCTGGGGCAGGGGATGAGCCCGGCCTTGACACTGGCACATGCCATCCGTCCCTGGGAAAAACTAAATCACACTCTGCACTTGGTGACTCCAGCTGTGCTGTAACAAATGCCTGATAGCATCACAAGGCCAAGGCTGGCGGTGGGCAGCACCCGTCAGGCACAGGCATGGCTGGGTGGTGCTGGCAGCACCCACTCGGCCCAGCTGCGGCGTGCGGTGCTGTGCGGTTTGCCACAGCACAAAAGGAGCGCAGGCGCTGCCGTTAATGTAGTCAGTAAATAAATAAAGGAGGGCTTAAGCTTAGTGTACAGCAATCAGTCGGGAACTACAGGATAATTAACGCAGCGGGGGGCCGGACGGCTCTGCAGGCAGGTTTAAATGAACGAGTTCACTTTCATTGAGGCAAACTTGCTCCGCTCCCTGGTGAGCCACATGGGCAGGCAGCAGCACAGGCAGCACGCTGTGGATGCTCCCTGTCCATGGGGACACTGACATTCCAGGGAGACCCCCTGCCCACTGGGGTTGGTTTAGGGATAGGACCTCCACGATTCCCCCTCGGAGCAGGCACCCCCAAACTCACCACTGTGGGTACCCCCATGGCTCACCCCAAGCTGGTGAGATGCATCCTTTCTCCTCCTCCTCCTCCTCCTCCTCCTCCCTCTCTTCTCGGCAGGCACAGGAATGGGAGACAGCAGGCCGAGACAACGGAATTAACTTTATTGGTAGTTTTTTTAACTGCAGATTCAAGGTATACAACTGAACATTGCTATTTTCCTTATGAGACTTATAAATAAAAATACAAAAAATGTTTACTACAAAAAAATCTACCGTTAGTAGGATGTAAAAAATATTCTCTTTGCTATAGAAGGCACGAACTTCACTTAGTGACACATGGAGAGAAAAAAACCTGCAGCAGTATATTCTCTTTTTTTTGTCTTTTTTTTTCCTCTGTCAGAAACACTGAAGTCTTACAAAGAAATGCATCTGAATCTACACAGGACGAAGGCAGATGCGGAGAGCTGCAACTAGGAGACACCACAACTGGTTTTTTTTTTTTTCTTTTTCTTTATTTTTCAGGAAACTTTTAGCTAACGGCATCTGTGGCTAGAGGACAGAGAGAGGACTTGCAAGCAGAACCGCAGGGGAGCGAACGGCGAGGGGAGACAGGAAAAGTCATACAAAAAATAGGAGCTGATAGATACTCTGAGAAAACCAAAGGGGAACTTGGGCACCTTCTGCGCCCGGGCTCAGAGAGGTGCTGAGGTAGACGGAACGAGGACAGCGACGGACCCGAACCACGAGCGGCAACACAGAGCAACGGGACGGGCAGGCGGGCGCTCACGACACTGACAACAAGCCAGGGGAGAGGGAGCCCGGGACCACGGGGCCCCGTGCGGCGCTTGGTCCTCACTGCTATGATACACATATATATACTTATATATATATATATGGAGGGGTGGCGGGGGCTGCGCCAGAGCAAACAGTGCAGGGACGTGCGCCCAGGATACGGCAGCATCATTCCAATGCTGACCCCAACACTGTTGCGGTGGGGGCTGTGTCTCTGAGGGAGAGGGATGGTGGGATGGAAGGGGAGGTTAAAGCAAAAAAAAAAAAGAGCCACACGAGCTCAGCCATGTGCTCCATGGCACCATGGCACCCACGTCTGGCAGCGCCAGGACACCACGGGGGCCTGCCGTGCACATGCCAGAAATTGCAGCAACTTTCTGTGTGAAAGAACTGTTTTTCTCTTTTTAATATTTTTTCTGTTTTTTTCTTAGGCACAACAATTAAATGAGCCGTTCTCCACAGTCACATCCCGGATTGTACAGCAGCGGTGTCCACCCTGCGCAGAGCAGCAACGGTCCCACGCGCAGAGGCACACGCACGTGCAAAGCCGGACTGGGGCGCGAGGGAGGATGCTGCTCCCACAGCCGTATCCCTGCTTAGCATCAGGAGAGGTGGGACGGGCACCCCAAACCCAGAGGGGCCATCAGTGTCCCTCCAAACTGTATCCAGACACTGGCCCACTCCCCCCAACTCCTCTTCACCCCTTTTCACCCAAACGCAGCAAAACGACAAAAAAAGAGCCACGGGATGGAACCACCAAGCCCGCGGCTGCGCAGGAGAAACACAACAAAAACGAACACAAGAGGTAGCTTCAGAACCAACACCCCCAGCCCCATGGGGCCAGGCAAAAAATACCAGTTTTGGTAAGGATAATGCACAACAGGAGGCTGGCAGGGACACCACTGCCCCACCACCTCTCCACCACCAATGCTGGGCACGTGGCTGGTGCACCCCAGCCATGCTGCCCCAGCCATGCCGCCCCCTGTCCCTCCCAAATCAATAAAAGCTCATGAGGTCACAAAAAAACGAGGTAATTTCAAGTAAAATGTGCTAAACATGGAAATATTCCAAAAGAAAGTTCAAAAAAACCCAAACAAAAAGCAAAAAAAGTGGCGAGCAAAGCCGCCTGCCGCTGGGCACCCCTTGCTTGTGGGCTCCTGCGGCTGAGGGCTGGGCAAAAAACCCCACACTTGGCACCTTCTAGGTGCCCCAAATCAGCAGAAGAAAAGAGGATCCCTGCATTAGGAGTGATGCCACATACTAACAGCCCCAACACTGGCACTGACTGCACATCACCAAACCAATTGCATCTCCCCATGGGGGGCTTCACCCTTGCCCCCGGGAAGGCAGGGAAGGAGGGAGAAATGCATAGAGAGGTCTTTGGTCATGGGGAGAGCAGCAGCCTCCTGTGCCCCTTGAGCCCACCTGGCCACCAGGCAACACCTCAAGGCAGCCTGGCTCACAGCCGGCTCCCTGCCCCAAACACCCTCCTCTGGCCAGGATCCCCCCAGGATGCTCTTGCCAAAGCACTTGTGGCTCACAGGGCACTGTGCTCTCCTGCCTGCGATGCCACAGCCTGGGAGCACCAGAACCTGCCAGAATGGGGCCCAAGACCCCCATGGGAGCTCAGGTCTTCTGCAGGGCATCCACGGCAGGGTCTACGCAGTGACAGAGGACACCAGGAATTAAAGCCTTCCCAGAGCGCTGGCTGTACGCACGCTTTCGGGGAAACGCCTCTTTACTGCATGGTCTTCCCAGCAGCACCAGTGGCCAATGCCAAGGGTGATGGAGGGGCTGGCTGGGGGTTGCAAAGGGTGAAATCTGCCCTGCAGCAAGGGTGCGAGGGCAGCAGGCGCATGAGCAGCTGGGACAGCAGTGTGGATGGGGCTGGGGAAGAGGCTGGTGCGTCCCTCGCTCCGGCATGAGTTGCAGGATCCTTCTGGCGAGAAGAAACGAATGAGAACTGAAAACAAACAAGGCCGTGGATGCTGCGGGTTTGGTGGGAATTTTTTGCCCAGTCATCTGCCACTTGGCCCTGCTGCCCCTGTGCCTCCTCCCTTAGACATAGCAGAGGTAGAGATAGGTCTTCTCTATCCGCCAGTCGGTGGGGATCTCCTCTGGTTTGTGGCCCTTCATGTGCTTCTGCATGGCGGAGAGGCTGGGGCAGTACTCCAGGCAGATGGTGCACTGGTAGGGGGAAGCGCCATTGTGGGTCCGAAGGTGTTTGATCATGGCCGAGTAGTCCCGGGAGCGCTGGTGGCACAGCTTGCACTCAAACGGCTTCTCGCCTGCGGGAGACGGGGATACAGGGGTGTCAGCGGGGGCTCAGAGCCTCCAGGTGCTAATCAACTGCCCGGCATCGACGCTGCCACGGCGGGCACAGCCGATAACCAAGTAATGAACAGCAGAGCCGATGTGACTATTGATCCCCTATTTACAATAGTTACGTGCTGGCGCATCCGCGGGTTCGTTACCCCTGGCTGCCGCCCCGGTCCGCGTGCCAGCATTTCTGCCGGGGGACTGGTCTGGCATTGCCAGCCTCGCCACAGACACCCCAGCATGTACCTGTGTGGACCCGGTAGTGGGTCTCCAGCTGGTGCTTGAGGCTGAACTTCTTGCCACAGCCGTTGCACTCATAGGGCTTCTCACCGGTGTGGATGCGCTTGTGGCCCTTCAGCGTGCTCTCATCCCGGAAGCAGCTGCCGCAGAACTCGCACTCGTAGGGGTGGTCGCCTGCAAGCACACGTGGGGGTCAGGGCTGCCGTGACCACTGTGCCACACCAAAACCAGCTCCCCAGCCTTTTTACCCCGAGCACCCAGCGCCATCCTGAGGACAGAGCATCCCTGTCTCCCCAGTGCAGTGCGCTGGTCCCTTCATGCCCGTACAGAGGGGATGCTCGGGTCTGCGGCATGGTAGAGAGACCGGAGTGCGCTGTAACCCTCCCGCCACCAATTCCAGGTTTTTCACCCAGCAGCACTGGCACAGACCCAGCCCTGGGCATCTCCCACACTCCAGACCAGGCGGCTGATAAATGAACTCTGGTTCGGCACCAAAGGCAGAATGATTTGAAGGAAAGGTGAGGGCTCCAGCTACTTATTTATTACAGCCGCGAAGGCAAGGACAATAAAGATAGATTGATCGTCCGAGACTTTGTTCATGAATATTTAAATATTACTGATTTGTCTTGTCACTGTAATTACAATTTCTCTGTGCTGCATATCCTACAAGCACAGTTTATGGTAAAGAATGGTGAACTGTATTTCACTTGTCCTGCTGCAGATGTGCGGAGCTGCCAAGCGTGTAATGTTCCCCGCATTTCATACATTTTCTTCAGCTGTGAAGGCTTAAGTCATCCACAATGACCTACGTTTTTTCATTATCCCCGTGTCAAACTGCACTCGTGCCTGGGCATAAATTGTCCTTCTCGTTATATACTCACATGCCTGTGCTTTCGCTTCCTCTTTAAAATGGTATTTTACTCTCTCCCCATTTGCCGCAGCCCAGCCCTGCGGCCCCTCGCCCCCTCCCACAGCTGCTGCCTGGGCACCTGGGGGAAGGAGGATGCTCGGGATGCAGTTCGGGGGCCCCCTCCAAAGGCAATGCAGACAGTGCTTGTGGGCTGCTGTTGACTTTCCCCTCCCCGTGCCCAGTTCCAAACTGCCACTTTGGCTTTTGATCCTACAGTCAAAGACAGCAATTTTGCAGCCAGAGGCAGCCAGCATTTCCACCTGCTCACTTTTCAGGGGAGCCTGAGCCCACGGAGCACCCTGGCCCTGGGAGAAGAGGGAGCATCCTGCAGCTGTGCAGGATGGCACCACATGGCACGATTAAATGCTCCTAAAGCACCGATGATCCCAGTATTTTTCACAGCCGGGAGCTACTAAAGCAGCGGAGGTTGGCCTGGGACACGCGCAGCCCGACCCGCAGCCCAGGTCACCGGATTACCGGCTATAAATAGCTCCAGCACTCAGCATTAACATGCTTATCATCGACACAGGATTCCCGTTTCCCACATCGGGACCCCTAGCCCACGTGTGGGTCTGGCAGCTGCCAGCCACAGGCTGGACAGAGCGACCCTCTGTGACACCACCCGCACAACCCCCAGCAGCCACCTTTACATCCCTTTTGGGGATTGTGTGCATGCCCTCTGCCTGACAAAAGACAGAAGGGACATCCTGGCTCAGCACACACGTTTTGTTCCCTGTCAGCAACAGCACTGCTGTCAAGGAGGGCGCATGAGCCTCCCACTTCTGTGGGCAAAGGATGGGTGAGGAATGTTTCACCCAGGCAGCTGAGGAGCCGTGGCACTGGCTGTGATCCTGCACAACCCTGCTCATGCCCCAAGAATCAGCTTGGGGTGTTTTGTGACTGGCCCCGAATGATGGTGCTGAGGGTGTGGCCGGGACCACAGAGCTGCCCAGGGATGCCGTCGGAGGAGCTGAGGACACGGCGCGGGCGCTTTGAGGACACAGCGTAAGGCGGCCAAGCCGTGCTCTCCCGCCCGGTGATCCTGCAGCCAAGCCCTGCCCCAGTGGGGCCACGGCAGCACCAGCTACACGTAGCGCAGGTCGCCCTAATCCCATTAGGGCCGAGCACCAGCTGATTATGTGCATCTACCGCCGTAAGCTGATGAGGCAGATATGATCGCACACCCCCTAAGAAGGTCACGTGCCACCTCAGACCGGATCAACTTATTACACGCAGCTTTTTTTTTTCTGTTTTGTTTTTCAAATCCACGCTTTTAATACAAATCACCTTTCTTTCCCCTATTTCTTTTTCACGCATGGGGAAGGAGCGCGTCCCGGCTGCCCCAGCCCCGAGTCCCCATGGTGGTGCCGCCGTACCTGTGTGGGAGCGCAGGTGCCTCTTGAGCGCGGTGTGGCTGGGGAAGGTGCGGTTGCACTCGCTGCAGATGTAGCTGCGCACCCCGGCGTGCACCTCCATGTGCTGCTGCAGGGCGCTCTGCGTCTGGAACCGCTTGCCGCACAGCAGGCAGAAAACGGCCATGTCTGTACCTGTGGGAGAGGGAGAGACCCTGCTTAGGCACTGCCTGGCACCCGGGACCCCCAGCCCGCTGTCCCATCACCCCACTGTGTGGGGGTGCCTACTCCCACATGGCAGCAGGGATGCTTTGGCAGCAGTAGGGATCCTAAGAGCTGCAGGGCTCCGGGTGTCATTGGGAATCCCAACAGCAGGGCCCTGGCCACCCTGGCCCTCCGAGGGGAACAGCTGAAGAGGACAAGTGGCTCTTACTGCACTGGAGGCAGCTGGGAGCCCTGGCGATGCCGAGGGATACCAAAACACAAGATAGCTGTTGGGTGATCACTGCATCCCCACACGCCTCTGAGAGCTGCTGAGCTCAGGCCTTGTGATGCCCAGGGGAAAGGAGATCCCAAGAAGAGCCCCACGAAGCTGCCCAGGGGAGTAGGAGGCAGGATGTGAGAGGGCGACGTGCCCACCCCTTGTGCTGTGTGCGACCCCGAGCCCCAGTGCAGATCCAGGCTCCATACCATCGCTCATGGGTACAAACCCGGCTGCAGCAACACAACAGGCACAAAACCCCAACTCAGGTGCTCGTACCCCGTCCATAAACATCTCAGACCTCTGTGCCATTAAACAGTTTGTTTTCGCTTATGCATAGCTGATTGTTCAGAACTGTGAGTCACTGCAAATTGTATTACGCAGAGAGATTAAGCAAATAAATGCTCGCTTTTTGGAGACATTAAAATGTGAGGACTATGGAAATAAAATTAGCTAGAAAATTGTATTAGCAATTCATTAGCAGCACAAGATGTTCAAGGTAACCAGCAGATCCATGCAGCCTTCAGGAACAGCGGGGTGGAGGGATACTTGCCACGCTGCCAAAACCAACCCTGGGGAGACCACCAGGACCACAGCACCATGGGGCAGGGACATGGTGTGCAGTGGCACTATCAGCGTCATGGTCCTGCCCAGCATGCAGGCAGGTGACAGGGAAGGATGCTCCTGGGCAGACCCACACCTCCAGCTTGGGAATCATGGGCAATAGGCATCCCGGAGAGCATCTCGGTTCACACTGTCACCTGCTCTGGCATTGTGCCATCACCCACCCAGGTGTGGTGGCACGCTGCGGCCAGTTCTGTCCTGCTGGGGATGCAGGAGCTGCCTGGGGGGATGCTCAATCCCAGCTTTGCACTGGGCTACCCAAAAATGCTCCGAGATCTGAAAAAACCCGCAGTGAAATGGGAATAAAAGCAGCAAGAGAGGTGGCCCCGCACAGGAGCTGCCTTTCTCCCTCTGCAGGGATTTACCCAGGGGGGTTGCGGGCTCATGTGCCCCCCACGCAGCTGCGGACAAAACGCTCCTGAGACAAAAAAAAATTAAAAAAAAAAAGCAAAAAAAAAAGCAGACAGCCTCGAACGGGCAGTGTGAAGCAAATCCCAAGAGGTATGTGGCCCCGCGGCCCTCAGCGGCCCCGGCGGTGACAGCAGGACGGGTCAAAGGTCCCCAGGGCTGAGCCCCCAGCGCCGCGGCCAGCTGCGGAGCGGAGGCCCTGGCCGGCGGGACGCCGGCCCCGATAAATCTGCCGCCAGCAGCCCCCGCTGGGGCTGGGGACAATGGGCTCCCGTGGGGGCGGAGGGCAGGACAATGCCGCCGGGCCGGCGCGCGGGGCCGTAACAAATCCTCCCTGGCACCGTAGGGCCCTCATTTGTGAAACTAATTGGCCCTCGCTTGAAAAAAAAAATGGGCTGACTCCAGCAGCCACAGTGATGGAGACGAGCTGCTTCGTGCATGCATGCGGGGACAGGGCTGGTTGCTGGAGCTGGGCATCCCCCAGGTGCTGCTTCCTGGGACCTGCAAAAGGCAGTCTTTAATTTATCTTCCCCCCCTCCCCCCAGGTAATGCATCAGTAAATAAATACCCCAGACTGGGAGGTCAGTGTGTACCGGCATGGCCTGCGGAGGCACCCGGTTCCAGTTGTGCTCCGAGAGCAGAGCATCTGCATGACACAAAGGCTGATACCGGCCGGCGCAGAGGTGGAAGATGTGAGAGATGGCTCTGCATCCCAGCACTGAGCCCAGCAGCGGGACAGGGAGCACGGAGCTCAGGCACTGCTTGTTCCCAGCCCTGAGGCTCCGCAGATGACATTCTCCAGCAGCCAAGGGGCGCGGCAGGCACCACTCCGGGGGTCTGCTGGGTACTGTCCCACTGCTGGCCTTCAAGTAGTTTAATTTTTTTTTTTAAGCTACATGTCAACTATGTCACACCTTTGGAGAGAGGATGGGAAGCGGGAAAAAATGGCAAAACTCTTGAGAGGGTGCCACACTGGGCAACACAGGACTCGGCCCTGTGTCCTGTCGTGAATGCATCCCTGGGCTCCAGCCACAGAAGCCCCGAGCCAGCCCTCAGCCATCGGAAGAAAAATCACCCCTGATAAAGAAATGCTGCCACCCCAAATCAGTGAGAGACGGATTTATTCATTTCCCTGACATTTTAATGGTTTCTCCCCTTTTTGCGGGAAGATGATTACAAATTAAGCAGCATTTAAATGCTTTTTACTGTCAACAATTAAAAGGGGTGAAGGCGGGCGAGCAATTCATTCCCCGGGAAACGCGCTGGCTCTCGGCGGGCGCCCACGGCCCTTCCCTCTACTGTACACCGCACAATGGCCCCGAGCGCGCCATTAATTTTGCAGGATGTTCAAAAGCAAATTAAAATATAAAAGCCCCTGGGCTCAAAGATAGATACTGAGGGAGGGGGCGGCATAGGTCAAGCTCGCAGAATTTAAGTCTTAGCAACTGGGGAGGTTTAAGCACAGCCCCACACGCTGCGTTCAGCTGTCACCTTTGCCCACTGTCCCCGGTTTCTGTGTCCCTGCCCGACCCGGTGCTGTGCCAGCAGCTGAAAGCCACTAGTGGGGCAGCTGTTAGCCCTGCCACAGGGTTCCGAGGTGGAAGCTGAAGTGATTTGGGTGTTAGATGCTCTTTTGGTAAGCATGTTGACCACAGCTCGCAGGGCCTTTTTAAATAGGAGGTTGTCCCAAAACTGATTTTTAGGGGAGGGATGCTTGATGGAGGGAGGGAAAACCCTATGGCTGCAAGCCTGGAGATTCACATCCCTGTTCTCCAGCAGCTTGATCCCAAAGCAGCGCAATCGCCAGAGACGTGATGACGAGCAAGATGCGACGTGTGACAGTGCGCCCCGTCCGAGTCACAGTGAGGGATGCTGCGGCACCGCGGCGTCGAGCGCGGCACCGCCCCCCACCCGCTGCCTCTGCCAGAGCAGGAATTAAACTAAAAACCGGCGTGGCGACGGGTGAGAGAGGCAGGGTGGGGTGGGTCTCCCTCGGCACTGGGCTCTGGTGGAGTTATGGATGCGGGAGGTGCACCGCAGGAGAAAGGCGACACGTCCCCTTTAAAAGGAAATATAATTTACAGTGTGCAGCCAGGCGGGCCATAGTTTCAATCTCGTTTACTATAGAGAAAACTCTGCTAGCTGTTCTCTATCCCACAAATCCGATTTAATCAGACAAGCCAGCCAGCGTGGCTTGAAGTAAAAACGGATAATTAGTAAACAGAGAGCTACTTCAGTGCTTCATTGGCATTCGAGCCGGGCTAGTGTGTCGCATTTAAAATGCAGTCTGATGAAGTTTACAAAATCAAACCATTTGTTACTCCTATTGAAGAGGCTTCAGGCCACTTGCAATTAAATTGGAATTAGTGCTTAGAATGAGATACAGCAAATTCATACTAAAAAGGGATCTGACTTTCAGACATTTGACTTCAAGTTTTTCCCCCCATGCTAGAGCACACGTGCGTGTGCCAGCCTGCCAGCCCCCCAGAGCCCCCAGCAGCACCGCCAAGCCCAGACCTGCTGTGTGGCTGGGAATGGGGTGACTTGGGGATGCTGTGGCAGCAGGGGAGAAAGGGAGCGGTGCCACCATGCTGGTGAAGCAATCCCCGCTGAGCCCCAGCATGGTGGCAGCACGGGGCTGGCAGTCCCCAGGCACGCGGCGCACACGTCGGGATGTGCAAACCAAACTGCCCCTCCCTGAGTCCACTTCATAACGCTGCCATCTTTCCCTGCCTGTCCTCACAGCCGTGTTACCAGACTTGAAAAATGAGGCAGATCCATCCTCGGCTGCAACAATCAGGAACACAGAATGAAAGGCTGTAGAGGGGCACACTGGGAAGGCTCCAGCACTATCATGGGCACGAGCATGCTCACGTCAGAGGATGCTGACAGAGCCTGTTGCTGCCTCATGCACACACCCTAAAACCCCCAAACCCTCGGCTCATGTCCTGCTAATTCAGGGTCTCCCACAAGGCTCCCTCCTCCTTCACTCTTCATGTTTAACATCATCTCTTATATGATGCACATGCCAGAGGTGAGCTGACACTGCTGCTGTCCTTACAACAAAGGTGAATGGCTCCAAAACATCCTGGCCATGCAAAGCAGGAGCCCAAGGGCTGTTGGCTCTTCTGAGATGAGATTTCGGGGACATTTGACGATTTTTGTCAGCATGTCAAAGGCTCGCTACCAGCCTCCACCTCCCAGCCAACACTGCTGGCTGCTGCTGCAGGGGAAGCTGCAGGCCCTAGTGTGCAGGAACAGCAGCACTGCGGAGGAAGGTGCCTTTGGCAATGGTGGCCAGAGAGTGGCAGAGAACCCTCCCTTTCAGCCCTGCCCACAGGAAGGCTGGGAGAGGCAACAGTGCTGGCGAGGGCCACATTGCCTGGAGCATCCCTGTCACAGCTCCAGCACCCAGGCCCAGGCACAGCTGGCCTGAGGAACAGCCTGAAGGCGCCCGGCTCAGCTTGACAGAAGGGACCCTGGGGACACTGGTGGTGGCACATCCCGCTGTCATCGAGTTGAGGGGGAAGATGGGCGATGAAGGACAGGCAAAAGAGCAGGCACCAGCACAGGCCTGGGGACACGGGTGGTAGCACCAGCACCGAGGCTGCATTTTGCCCCAGGATGATGGTGGATGCATGTGCAGGGTAAGAAAATTAACCCAGTTTTGGCATCTGTTTTCAGGATTATTATGAAACCCAAAGTGGTGTTTTTGGTGGCAGCACTAAAGTGCACCCATGGGCAGGTGCAAAGGAGCCCTCCCTGAATGCTGCTGTTGGGACACAACACCTGCAGACGCCTGCCTGGATGTAGGGGTGTTGTGCAGAGCCCTGTCGTGCGGAGCCACCTGCTCCGGTGCTATCGAGGGGTGATGGTGGCATTCGTTACTGTGCTGAGCCAAACAGCCCCTACGACCTTCATGGTTCAGTGGAGAAAGGGGGCAAACCCCCGTAAGATAAACACAGGAAATGCATGCATTTTGTGCCAGAGTCACCAAATCCTCCCAGTTTCAAAGGCTGCCTCCGGACTCCACAGCTCGGCTTCTGTGCTAATTAACATCTTTATGGAAGGCAACTTCTCCCAAGGGGGCATTTGTTTGATTATTATTATTTACTTAGAGATAGCCCAGCTTTCTTCCCAACTTTAACCGACTATGGAAAATTAATTCTTAAAAAGCAGCCGACGCCGCCTGCTCTCCTGCCCCTGCTGGTTTTCCTCCTGGGCTGGATGGGGACACCCCGGCTGCAACAGGAGGGCAGGGCAAGCTTCTGGCACTGCCTGCTGCCTCCGTGCCAGCTCACGCTTTTACAAATGCCGAGGAAAACTCCGGTGTTTCAGAGCAGTTGTACAACACTGACCTTGCAAGCACAGGGGATTAACAAACCCCCCAAACTAAATGCCTCATCTTCTGTTCCTGCAGCGATGCACAGGGCTGCTTCCCACCCAGCCATGCTCTTTCTCTCCCCATTGCCTGGGGCAGAATGCACATGGAGGATGTATGGGATGCTGGTGCCCGCAGTAGCCTGGGCAATGGGCGTCAGGCCCCGAGCTGCAGCTCTGGCACGGGCAGCTCATGCCTGCTGGGGGTGATTTATTCCAGGGGCCATCTGGACCTAAGGGACAATGTGGTCCCGTATCCTGGTGACCTGGTTCATTAGTCACACCCTCGCAGCTTGACCTCTCTGTCTTCCCTTGAGTATGGTGGGACAAGAGCATCCCCTTCTCGCCTCCCTTTTGGCGGCCCATTGCTCCCCCATGCCCAGTTGGTGGCACCTTGTGCCTTCCCCACCACCCTCCATCTCCATCACTGTCACCGTGGCCATCACCATCACCTTCCCTCCCCATGTTTCCTGCGATTGCTCAGGCAGAGCGATTACGAGGGCACGTGCGGGGAGGGAAGGAGCCTGGCGACGATTAGCGGCGGTGGCTTTATGGCAACAGGCACACAACTCATTCGTTTCATGTTTTGCAGAATATAAAAGCGCCGAAACATTTTAATTTTAAATTCTTATCACTGAATTTACTGCTTTTCTCTCGCAATGATTTGTGTTGCTTTTTAATTTTTACAGTCTCTACAGAAGCCAGATGCTACCGCCTAGGGCCAAAATAATAAAAACCCGCTGCAGTCGCGAGTTACAGAACAAAAAGGAAACGCGCGGCTGACAGAAGTTAATATCTCAATTTAACAGTGCTGCTCCGCTAATGATCCTTTGATATGTGTTTATTTAGAAAGGTCTGATCTTGACCTTGAAAGCAAACTAAACCGCAAAGTCTTTATGAGAGGAGAGAAAGACTTTATTTATAGACTGGCTTTGCGTCAATCACGGCGGCAGCTGGACCCGCACTGGGTGAAGCTCTGCGGTTGCCTGTGGGCCCAAACGGGGAATTCAAAGGGAAATGCGTTTTTGGGTGGGTGTGGGATCAGCTGCCATGGGGGACCACAACGTGTCCCCCATCTCTAGGGCAGGATGCTGAGCCCACCACGGAGATGCAATCCAAGGGCTCTGGGCAGCTCCAGGCCTGTGAGGGATGCTCCTGGGGGACAGCACCGGTCCAGACACACCCCTGACTCCAGAACAAGCCACCCTGGAGCACTGCATGCCCGACCCCTTCTTCCAGCACTGGAAAGTGCCACCTCTGCTCCCTGGTCTGCTCCCTGAATGTGGTCCCCGGGCTTTGGAAGGAAGGGATGTGCTCAGCATCATCCCAGCCCACATTGACACAGCCTGAGCAGGCTTTCCTCCTCTTCCTGAAGAAACCGAGTGCTACACAAACCTGGCAGAAAGAGTTTTTAAGGGCAAATCCTTTTTATTGCATTTCCACCTCCTGGCTGGGGGAGGTGGGAGGTTCCTGAGCTTTTAATGCTTCTAGCCTGGGATTGCAGTGCAGACACTTCACACCTATGGTGCACTGGGCTCTCCAGCCCAATTTCCATTTTTTCAGGCCAAACAGTTGTTTGAAGCTGTTTGCAGTCCCTAAAGCCTTCTGGCTGACGCTGGAGGCACATCCTCCCTGCAAAGCTGTAACCCTCAAAGTCTTTTTATTGTACTGAATATCTGTCAAAATATATCAATACATACTAAACCCATTCAGGCAGCCTCACTCATGATCATCCTTGGCAAAAACCGTCACTCAGCTGTTTCAGCCCTGAAGGTACTGATAGAAAACTGTCCCCTTTCCTGGCAAAACACATCACCTGGCCAAAATGCAGTGATCTGGTATCTGAACATCCATGTGCAACATTTCCCTTTTGTGCTGCTTTCTCCTAAGCTGACACCACTCTGGAGAATGCCAGATTCACCCCTGCCATTCCCAAGAAAGCTGAGCATTGTGGGACCACCTCTGCCCTTCCCAAGGACCAGTTTCTCTGGGGCAACCAGGGGCAAATCATGGCGGCATTTCTGGCCACTGCATCAGATGGGAAGCTGTCATCTACACACTTACTTGTCATCACCACACCAGCTTCCCAGATTTCCTCTTCCCAGTTGGAATTTGGACTGAAACCAGCTGAAAAAACAACTTGACTTTCTGCTGAAAACCCAGCGTATTTCCCCTACTGCTTCTGAACCATGGTTCAACTGATGTGCTAGAAACTACTCCATCTCCCAACAAAGAGCTTCGGTGAGGAGACCGAGGGGTCTTCCCGTGGGAGACCACTATCACCATCACCACTGCCCTCATCCCATCCGGCACAGAGCACCACCTGCCCACTGCCAATCCATTCACTCGTGCATCTCTCCTGTTCAGGGTGGCACCATTCCAGCACCCTCCAGTCCCACGGAGCTGTCCTGAAGCCCCGGTTCACGCCACCAAACAAAATGACCTTTTTGGCGCTGAGGCGGCTGCCTGGCAGAGCCTGGCCAGTGGAGTGACTGGCTGCCGCGAGGCACAAAGCCGGGACTCGCAGCATCTGCTTATTATTCCTGCACCCCCATCATTAAAAAAAGAGAAAAGATGAAAAGGCCCCCTCGGCAAAGCCGGGGAGACGTGCAGCGGCACCGAGCGCAGCCTGGCCCCCAGTTGTTGAGGGGTTTTTGTACAGCGGGGAGACGCGAATCCTGGGGGACAAAAGTAACTGCTAAGGTAAGTTAAACCTTGTCGAGATGAACTTTCCTGCTACTTTTAATTAAAAGTTCTTTGGAATTAAAAAGGACACTATTCAGGAAAGGCTGAAAAAAAAAATTCATTGACACCAGCCCGCCCCCCTCCCCTTTTTCCCAAGGAAAAGAAAAAGCTGTTTTTGTGTGTCTGCTCACCCAGCCCGCACTGTACAAAAGGAAGCGGATTTGCAGCAAGACACATGAGATGACCCCCTGACCCCGAGCCGCTGAAAAGTCCTCAATGGCATAAATACCAGATAATCAATCACATACCAGGAGGGCCGGTCCCCCTGCCCTCGCCCCCGCCGCCGGGTTTATGAGAGATGCACTGTAAACGGACACCGGCTCCTGACGGGAGGCCCCTCTCGGCATTCCTCTGCTGGACCAGGAGACCCCGGCCGCCTCTGAGACCGTGTTTCATCCCTCTTTTATAAAGCCCAGCATGGAAATGCCGAGCATCTTCAAGCTTGCCATGGCTGATCCCTTGTGCTCCGGAGCAAAGGGGGACAGAGACATCTCTTTGTGCTCTGGAGAGATGGCCAAGCATCCTCCATGCCACCACAGGCCAGCACGCGGCCAGCTTTGAGTTGGGCATGCAGAAACCAGGGAGAAACCAGCCCCATTTACAGAAGGCTTTGCTTTATGGGGGGCTGGCTTTGTGAAGCCTTCGTGGGTTCTAGCAGTGACTACCACATCATGCTGTGCTCCCTTATGGGGCTCCAACCAGCACCCTGAATGCCAGCAGAGGAAGGCTGCTGAGTCCCTCTGGTGCTCCACGGCAACAATGGATGTTAAAGTTTTCAAGGGAGGGAAGGGAAAAAACTTGATGTGATACTGCACCGGTTCGGTTAAATGGGGAGCCACTTGGCAACTAAATTTGATAATGCTTTTGTCCACGGGTCAGAGGTTAAATATGTTCACACTAATCCCCTTCATCTAGAATTAAAGGACAAGAAAGATTTCTCCGTAGCTTAGCGAGAGGGCTTTTCTCATCGCGCTTTAAATAGTATTTGCACAGGAAAATTAAAGGCAGACCATTGGCCCCGATGCCGTAGTGGCTGCACGGCTCTGCCACGCTCCCATCTCCTCGCTCGTTTTGGTGAATCCACCAGCTTGCACGACGACTGGCCTCATCACATTTCCCCATGTGTGCACCAAGGAGCGCAGGGAATTCTTGCTGCCATTTACTGTCAAGGTAGCAGAAGCAGCCGTGGTTTGGGAGGCAGGGAGATTCCCGGCTGCAGGAATGCGCGCCAGGACTCGGATTTCAAGCGCTGTCACAGGACATTACTGTCAGACAAAGGGGCTCTGTGCTGTGCCCCTAGGACCCACTGCCCCCAGACCCTCTGTGAGCTGGGGCCGGCACCTGAGCATCCAAAATCCACTCTCGCACCCAACAGAAAATCTGCGAAGCATCAACTATCCGTCGCAGCACAGCATCGCCGGCACTCCCTCCCCCCGCGGGACTGTGGAGCCGAGTCGAGCACGGGAGGGATAATTACCTCTAAGCGTACTTAATACTACAGTGCATTATCTCTAGCTATGGAGAAAAGCACGATCCGGAGGTATTTCCCCCCAAAGCCTCATTGGGCTGCTCTCGGAAAACCCTCCTGAGTCCTGTGAAACAGTAATAGAAAGTCACAGGCAGCCCAGAAAGACGTCAGGTTGGTTTTGGTAAGGAAGTGTGCCAACTGCTTGTGCTGGCTGCTTGTGCCAGGCATTGCTCTGATCAAGCTGGGGAAGAGAATGCAGCAGGACAAGCCACAAACAGCATCTCCCAAATCCACTGCTGGAGCAGGGACATTGCAGATGGCTGATGGTGGTCAGCACCTCTGCTGCTGGCAGAGTCATACCAGCATCCTAGCGGAGCGCTGGCCTGACCATTAATCGCGATGCCACACTGAGTGTGAGGCAAACAGAATTTGTGTTTCAGTGTGATTTATAGCTCACATCACCAAACTCACGTGTTACGTTCCACTTGCTCAAAATCTGTCATTTCCACACTGGAAGAAGCAGTGTGCCATACATCTGCAGCATCACTGCCAGGTTTGGGGCTGGAACCATTTCGAGGCAGAGAAAGCAAAGCAAATGTGAGCAGATTAAGACAAATATGTAATAAATTGGACTCAATGTACATTTGCCAAGAACAGGGGCGGTGTGTGCCCGTGTGACAGCGCAGCTCCGGCGCAATGCCCCCTCCACCTCCTCCAGGCTCCCACGCATCCCTTGGCAAACCCAAGCCAGTAATGGGGTTGCTGGGATGTTCTTCCATGGAAAAACACCGAGAGCTCTGGCATATAACACAAGAATAATTTAAAAATTTTAAAAAATCCCTGTGTGGTCGTTGAACAACACTTGCCATGGGACCCAGTGCAGGGGCATCCTGCCACCTCTGCTCCCGGGTTCCGGCTCTCACACACCAGATCTTTCTCCCTTTGTACCTCCGCTTATACTGCACAACTGTTTTGAATCTCTAAAATAATGTGACAAGTTAATGATGGCACAATTATCTAAATGTTTAACAGACATGTTATCTAAGTGAATCGGATTGAGATTCCATCCCGCTGACAATAAACATCAATGGGAGAGCAGAAAGTGATAGGCAAATTATCGCCAACCCTGCAATTTCAATGCTATTAAATTTGGAGGAATAACAGCCCTGAGGCCTGTAAACTCTGAATAAAATAGACCCTTGTGTTTGGCCAACTATTAAATCAAAACGCTACCAACATCCCGGCAAAAGAAAAAAAACGGGGGGGAAGAAAAGGGGGGAAGATATAGAGCTTTTCAATTTTCAGTCACGTGTTGGTTTTATTAACTCTTTTCTACTACTGGTGTCTTAGGGCTACTACTGGTGTCTGAGGGCAGAGGATAAGAGGGATATGAGGGATGCGAGGATGGTATGCAGGAAGGGAATGCTCCCAGGGGATGTGGGCAAGGGAGAGCGAAGGGTCCTGCGCAGCCTTGGCAGCGTGGCCGGGGGCATGCCAACCCCACAAATCAAAAAGGCAACT
Organism: Gymnorhina tibicen; assembly: GCA_013399875.1. NCBI lineage: Eukaryota > Metazoa > Chordata > Aves > Passeriformes > Artamidae > Gymnorhina > Gymnorhina tibicen. The sequence continues at coordinate 201,793 of VXAZ01000607.1, forward strand.
ACTTGCCGAAGCAAACATGCTCTATATTAGGTGTCGATCATGCCCACGTGAAATTGGGTCAGGAGTAAATCTGCGCTGTCCCGCTGACTGACACCGGCTGCCGCGCGCTAACTGCCTTGGCACAGGGGGGGAAACTCGAGACGAGTCACCTCTGATATTTATAAACGTTGGCACGAGCCCAAAACCCGTTAGCACGAACACCGCTCGTGTGCGCATCCCGACTCCCAGCGGTGCTGCCTGGGGGTACTCAGGCTGCCATCTCAATGCATTCTGTTTTCTCCTCTACATTTGAGAAGAAGGATAAGGAATTTTCCATGCTCTCCCCCCCAGCACCAAGCTTGTGCTGCTAGCAGATGAGCCAAAACAGTTGCTGCTTTTCCTATTGTGGTGGGACGGGGGCCAAGGACAGCGCACACCCGGAGAGGGCGTCTCGGCCCCGTGTCGATGGGGCTGCACGCAGTACTGCCAGTGCTGTGCTTACAAGCAGGAACTATTTTTTTGTATTTATTCTTGTTTTTTGCCTTGCCTCAGGAAGTGGGGTGTTAGTATTCTGCTGTAGAGATGAGCAGTGCTTGATGCAGCACATGTACAGCAGCCTGGCTCTGTGTTACTGTCATTTGAAGCAGCAGGGAGGCAGTGGGAAAAGAAATAACATAAAGGGGGTCCTGGGTGCTGACAGTCCACTTGAGAAACAGCGCCATATGCTGAAAGGAAACCCCAAGAACCGTTCATCTCCTGCACATAGCTCTTGTGGAGAGGTCCCACATCTCCCCTGAATACTGTTTTTGAGTAATGTGGGTGGATTTGGTCAGCCTGTACCAGACACCCTACTCAGCTTTTGATGCCATCCCTGAAGGTCTCTACCTGCCTCTCTACCAAAAAAGGGTTATGCATTTTTTTTACCTGGAAAGTTGGAAGGTCTTTTGCCAGCCAACCTGCAGCTAAGGGTGAAGGGAGGATGCCCAAAACACATTCTGGGAGATGCTGTTATTTGGGAAGGGGGTTAATTATAGCAAGGCAGGGGAGGGATGCTTTTCATGCCAACAGAGGAGAGGAAGCGATTCATTTTGGCTTCCCTGGCCACCCAGCCCCTCTCTGCCATGTTTACAGCGGGAGGTGGTGATGGCAAGCTCCCCTTGGGTCACCATGTCCCCCTGTTCTGGTTGCCTGTTGCCCTTTGAGCTTTGGCACAGTCCAGCCCCAAGGATTCACCAGCCAAAGGGGGTTTAATCCCTACAGGAGTGTCAGGGTTGTGAGCCAAACTGCTCTGCATCTGCAGGATGGTTTTGGGTGCAGGCATCATTGAGCTCCATGGCTGGGTGCCCACTGGTCACCCCAGGATGTTCAGTAGGTCTGGGAAACAGAAGGAAAGGGGGAACTAGCTGCTATCTGCTAGGCCACTTTGAACCCCCTGCCTGGGCTTGGGTCGTTCAGCCCCGTGCAGCCAGTCCCTCACTGTGCTGGCTTCCCCTTCACAGCCCTTCTCCTCAGCCTACAGCATACAGAGTTTCCAAACAGACCTGGAATGCCAAAACCCAGCCTCCAGCTGTATGGCTATGGACAGGGAGGGCAAGTACTTTAGGATTTATGGACTGGTGCTCAGCCAGCACAGCTCCATGACCGGGTGAGGGCTGGAGCCATTCCTGCCTGGTGACACAGCACTTTGCATCGATCCTCACATCCCCAGCGTGAAGCTGGCCGGGTTCTCTGTGCCAGCCCTGAGCACAAACTCACTGCCAGTGGCATTTATCAGGGCTTTCAGCACTGAAAGATGAACCTGTGCTCAGTTAAACCACTCCTGATATAGCACAGGAGGAGCAGGCGCTCTGTCCTGCTCCAGTCTAGATTTGGAGGGTGAAGGGCTCCACCTGGCACTGCCCAGCTGTGAATTCCCCCAAGCAAACCTTTGCCAGGCACGGCAGCCTTTGCAAGAGGCTTAAAGAGATCCTTGTGCTCCTGATGGTGGCACCACTGAAGGGCTGGGAAGTGTCAGAGCAGAAACATGGCAGAAACCAACTTCTGGGAGGTGTTTGGACAGGGACAAAACCAACTTCTGGGAGGTGTTTGGACAGGGACAAGCTTTGCTTGGAAAGGGGACAAAGGACCTCATGTTTATTCTGCCATTGTTTCCTGTATTAATGCTGAGCAATGGTGTAACAGCACTGCACCAACTGGTGCCTAAACCTGTGCTTTAGTGTAAGAGGAACTGGGGCTGCCTGGGCAGGGCAGAGGCAGGAACTGCAGAGGGTCCAGCTCTCTGTTGGGCAAAGGGTGACAAAGGCAGCCCAAATGTTAAATCCTGCGCCTAAGTGAAGGGTGGAAGGGGAAGGCCACGTACCGGTGTGCGTCTGCCGGTGCGTCTCCAGGGCATCTTCCTTTGAGAACTGGGCGCCGCACTGATCGCAGACCAGGGCTTTGGCACCCGCTGGGGAGAGAAAAGGGAGAGGAGGGTTATTAGAGGGACAGAAAGATCCACACCTGAACGTGCCCATGGACACTGCTGCTGCCATTAACACTGCAGGACCAGAGCCATGGAGGGGTTTCATGTTTAATGTCCCCTGTGCAGCCAGCAAAAGCAGTGCCTCATTCATCCCTGTGCTCCTGTTCCTTGCACATCACAGCAAAACACAGAGCTGCTTGCCAGGAAAAGATTATTATTTTTTTAAAATCACTAAATATCAATGCATTTCATTAGCACTGTAACTTATCCAGTTGCAATTGGTTTCCTGTCCCTTCCCATCGTGGCTGCTGCTGCCGGTACCCAAAGATGCACCTGATCAGGGATGTGGCTGGAATGGGGCAACTGAGCGAAAAGCTCAGAGGCATCTTTGACTATTGGAAAGAGATGTGGGATTGGGGGCAATTCTTAGAAAATTACTATCAACATGTGCTGCTGGTTTGGGTGAGGAAAAACCCAGGATGCTCAGCAGCAGATAAGTAACTTCCAGATGAAACCAGATTAATGACACACCATATCCAACAGCATTGCGGGACAAAGCCACAGCCCCATTTCAAGGTTTGATTCATCTGTTGTGAGGAGCTGAATGTGACAGAGCAGCATTCAAGGCGGGGGCACTGCCGCGCAGAATGCTGTGCTGCCCATTTTCAGGGGTCCACACTGCTTCTCCCCCCTCCTTCCTACCCCACTGAGCCCTCTGTCCCACAGTCAGGGTGGGATTTGGGGAAAGGTGGGCAGAGAAGGCGATAGGGAGAGAGGTATCACGAGACGCACTGAAAAGAGGATTCCTTTGCCTTTAAATTGTCTCAGTAACGGCTGGCTCGCAGGCAGAAATATTTGGCAGCGGCGAAATTAAAAGTGATAAATTTTCTCGCCAAGAGCTGATCGATAATAGAGGTCTCATCTGTTAATCAATATGACAGTCTGCCTGTTTACTGTGCATATGTTGTTCGCCGCCGCCCTCACTGCGATGTCAAGTTTGCATTCAAAACAACCCGAGTGCACCTGGGCCGTCGGCTGCTCTGAAGGGGCAAACACACCCAAACTTTGGGGTGCTCCAGGGCGGATCCCTCGCACCTGCCACCCGCCAGAGGACCGCATGCCCAGGACGCCATCAGGGATGTGGGGCATCCCTGGGATGCGGGTACTGCCGGAGGTCCCCCCTCCAGGCGCAGCAGGGAGAAGAGTGTGTCCATGAAGGTGCTGGGATGGGGAGAAGCTGCCGGGGCGGCGAGGGACCGGATCGATAGGGCAGCAGCGCGGGCTGCCCTCCGCTCGGCACACGGTGCGGGCAGCGCGCAGCCGGCAGTTGCCAAGGCAATGGCTCTCCATCGCCACTCAAAGCTCCGCCGGCCCCACCGCAGCAAAGTGTGATCCATGAGGATATGGCAACCCACGGTCTGTGAGGATGCAACAACTGTGGCAGCAACAGGTTCTCCCTGGGCAGGGCGGCTGCTGGTGTGTGCCCCGTCCCTGCGGCTGTGCACCGGCAGTCCTGGGCATTCTGTGCTTGGAGGGGCTTGCTGCATCCGCAGGCTGAGACACAGCAGGGTCCTGCTAAACACGGGGTTTGCTTTTACTTCCCCCATTACCACTTGGGATTAGTGGGGAGGAGAGACATGCCAGTGCCCTCCGCAAGCGGTGGCCAGAGGGGCTGCAGAGACGCAGGGAGGCACAGCCAGGCAAGGCAAAGGCAGCCAGCATCTGGCTGGGGGGCGGGCGGAGGGGGGGGAGGAAAAATTCCTGGCGAGGCGAAAATAAACAGGGTGAACGCAGGGAGGAGCCGGGCGCACTGGCTTACATAAGGAAGCACAGTGTGTACCAAAACAGCGGACCCAAAAAAAGCTGGAGCTGTCAGAACAATGAGTACAGACGCGGGGCATTTACAGCAGGCGCTGCCGTACAGTTTTATTTACAGTACCTCTTATCAGCGCGGGAACAGCACGCCGCCTGCCAATTTCCAAAGGCCAGGACTGCGTGTTCTTTCCCTCAAGTAGATGTGTACTCCAGGCGGGGGGAATTTTTTTTCTTTTTCTTTTTTTTTTTTTTTTTCCTTTTCTCATCAGCAAAACAAAAACTGATACGGAGCCAGAATTCCTGTAATGTACACACGCCGGCGGGGAGGGGGAGGAGGTGAGGGGCGGCGATTGAATATGTAAATAGTTCAAGGTTAATTTTACTATGTGAGTCACCGGGAAAATGTCATCCAACATTTGAGCTTATTATAACAGGGCTCAGAAAAAAACCACCACGGCTTGCTGTTTGTTATGAAAGGGAGCAGGACATGTTGGAAAGCGGAGCTCATGGCAGGGCTCTCTTCTCCCCCCTTGCCTTTCTCCCTGCTTTAAACAGAAACCATCAGCCTCTCCGAACGCACGCGCAGGTTTGGGCAGGGTATATTTAGCCAGCGCCTCGTATCACCTACAATATATAGATATCTCCAGATGATCTTATCGATGGGATGGGACGGGACTCCACGTGCTGCCAAGTATCGGCCGTGTTTCAGCGCGAGCCTTGCTGTTGGCACCAACCCCCCTGCCGTACATTTATATCCACACAAGCAAATTTATAACCCCTGCCTAATAAAGGTCCCTGGTGCAAATGGGTGAGGAGCTGCGGCTTGTTCCATCCTGCACCATCTGCGCAGTCATTGCTGCCCCATGTGCCCCCCAAGCAAGGTTGGAGCTGCCCAGGTCTGCAGCCCCCAGCAAAGCCACAAGGAGGGGGAGAACTCAGATTGGACTTCATGATCTTGGAGGTCTTTTTGAACCTTAATGGTTCTATGATTCTGTTGCTTAATTTCCCCTCCAAGAAATGTGAGGGAACAGGCTGCTGGGCTGTACGGTGGCTCTTGGGAGTGGGATGCCCCATGGATCATGACACAGGCAGGGGCTGCAGCTCCCCCCCAACCAGCCAGGCTTAGCTTGGTGGGTTGGATGACAGAACTCATCTTGTTTCAGCCACCGTCATCCCAACAGTCCTTCCCAATGCCCATCACTTAATTACTTTACTGGGGAGGAGAAACTTCTGTGGGGCTACAGAAGAGGCACTCTGAACTCTAGCTCAGGAAAAGAGAAGGAATAAAGGAAAAAGAGGGGCTGCCAGCATCCTCTGGAGGAGGAGGAAGATGGCTAAGGGAGGAGGAAGATGGGAAATTGGTGAGGAGAGTAGTGGGGGAGGATCCAGCCTTCCCTGCTGCTGTTTCGGCACAATGGCCCCATCAGTAGAATGTGACATCCCCTCCCTCAGTAGAAGGGATTAATAAAAATTTGGGATTATATATTATTAACAGGCTGTAATTGGTAAGAAGATAGAGATGTGTGGGGGGGGAAATATAGATTAAAAAAAATTGGCAAGAAAATTTATGCACTGCCGTTGCTTTACTACCTAATTAATTCAGTAATTTCAAAAACAATTTTATTTATGTTCCGTTTACCACATCAGAAGTGCAAAGAAAAAAATCACCAAACCACAGTGATGCTAAAATAATACCTCAAGGCATCTATTTTTAATCAGTGAAAAAAAAAAGGGAAAAAAGAGAAGAGCCAGCCCGGCTTCTATACAATCTCTGCCGGGCAGACCACCAACTCGGGGAGCGCAGCAGCCGAGCCCTCTGCGAGTGCCTTCCTGGCTGCCGAAAACAGAGCTTGTCAAAAAAAAAAACAAATCCATAATGGCCTGAGGCTCCTCTCCAATCTATTTTCTGCTCAGCTGGTTTTAAATGAAGTTATTATGAGTCATTAAAACACCCGCAAGCCTGTGGAAGTCAGCCAATTACAATTTTAAATTTAGCCTGTTCTCTACCCCATTCTCTTGTTTTCTTCTTTTGCCCACATCCAGCCTCTTTTGGATTTTTATTATTGCTATTATTATTATTATTATTATTATTATTATTATTATTATTATTTCCCTTCTCCCCTGTTTCACCCAAGTGGAAGAGACAAGTCATGAAAATCTCTGTGCTAAAAAAATACAGTGGAGAAATCCAGGAAGGGCCAAAAAAAGATGGAGCTGCAGAGCAGGCCTGGAGAGTCAGCTTCAGCTCCTGCTTCCCAAAGCGCCATGGAAAGGCAATAATTAATATAAGAAAAAGTGAGGTGTGGGCATTACAGAGTGAGGAGGGACCTTGAGTTGGAGTGCCGGAGGCTCGTCTGAGAAGGATGCTGTGGCAGCATCTCACGGGCTGCCCTGGAGAGCGTTGGGAAAGCACCTGGAGTGATGGAGCAGGAGCTTGGCGGTGGGTGAGGTGGTGGTCAGCAGCAACACCATCACCCAGCCTTGGCCAGGCAGTGCCACCAACTCCTGCCCCACACAGGGACTGGTGGAGCAGGGGGTATTTTCATTTAAAAAACAGTAACTAAAATGCAGATTTTTAACTTGGGTTCCCAAACTGGCAGGTTTTTACATAAGCCCCTTTCCTGCTGCCCCTGCCAGTGCCACTCTTTCCAGCAGCATCCTCTCCACAGGGAAAAAATGACAGACCCCATCCCTGGCAGCCCCGCGCGGCGAGCGAGCACGGCGCGTACTGCACAGCCCATAAAACTCCAAACAGCCTCCAGACACTCCTGCAATCGTCCTCCATCAAAACACTTTGTCTTGCATACAGAAATGCGGCGGGGCGCCGCGCGGAATACCAAATCAGCCCGTGACGGTGCGGGGAGGCGGCTCCTTGGCAACCGGGGGGGCTTTGCCACCGCCGCCGCTCGACAGGAAACAAAATCTGTCAAGCCTGTTGGGCAAATGATAAACATTAGCGGTATTAAAAACAACACAAAAGCTGCGTAAATGGCTGGCGAGCGCACGGGCAGGGGTGGGCAGGGGGGGAGGGTCCTGCCCCATTTGCCCCCCAGCCCAGTTGAGGGGGGTCTCCAGCACCACAACCTTGGGGGAAGTTTGGGAAGTTTTGCCCCTCCAGCGGAAATCGAGTGCGTGGTGACGGCCACGGACATTGTGAGGGAACAAGATGGATGGATGGACATCGGATGCTCTGGCATGTGTGAGGGGTCCTGGCACCCCACTCTGCACCCTGCCTTCAATAATGTCAATAATGTCAATAACAAGGGGTGGTCAAACCAAGGGAGCGGTGAGAGACAGTGGGTGAAAAATAAACATATTTCATCAGGTGAGGGCGGGGAGAAGCAAGAAGCTGGCTTCAGCCCAGTGGCCAGGTCCAGGAACCCGGCCAAAACAGGAGCTAAAAAGCAAACCATATTTTTCTGGTCTCAGCTCAGGCTCTTGAGGCAGAGAGTATGGTGGGGGGGGGTTAAGAGAAATGTATTTTTCATCAGCCAGTGTATAATTTATAAACAGCATTAAACAGTTTTTGTTTTCTTTCTTCCTCTCCCCCGTGTGCGCGGCTTGGCCGGCAGTCAAGCCTGCATTAATTTCTGCTGTGGGTACAGTGTGTTCTTGGATGCACATCTGCGGATGATCATAAACGCGGGAACGCTGGCAGAACATCCAGACCTGCCGGCAGGCCGCTGACATCACCCGGGACCGAGCGCGGGACGCCGGCCAGCCGGGACGGGGGGGCGGAGGCCTCCCCAGGGAGCCGCCGCGGGTACCGGCCGGGGCAAGGGGGCCGCAGCCGCGGTCACCCCACCTCCGCCCCGCGCATCCCACCCGCGCGGGGCAACGCCGACACCGGGGGAGAGGGGCAGCGCTCGGTGGAGGTGGATGGCCTGGGTTGGGCCCCCTCTCCTTCCACTGGACAGAGAGAGGCAAGGGTGGGGTGCGCCCCTCGCTTCTGTCTGAGGTCCGTCCCTACCGGCACGTTGGACCCCACTCCCCCAGTAACCCCTGCTCCCTGGACAGCTTGTCCATAACCCAACAGAACCTTGGGGCTTTCTTCCACCTCTCCTGATGATGAAGGAGCATATTTGGGTGGGGAGGGAGGGTGTGAAGCAACAGGGCAGGGGTTTGCAGGGCTGCTGCCTGTACACTGCCCATGCTGCCCGTGAGCATCCCTGCACACTATCGGCTATTCCCACTGTTCCCAGCCCAAAGTGGAGAAGGGGTGCACAGCCATCTCCACAGCAGCCACTTCTGCTGGATGGAGAGGCAAAGCAAGCAGGGACAGGCAGAAACCCCCTTTCCTCCCTATCTTGGGGAACAAACTCAGCTCACAGCAGGTGCTGAGTAACCGGCATCCCAGGCTGAGAATGAGCACCCACTGAGCATCAGCTCCGGAGCGGATGCAACTGAGGGAGCAGCAGTGCTGGGATCAGCCTCCCTGGTCAAACCAGTGGTGCTCCGAACCACAGAACCGACAAGCTGGGTCTCCCACCTTGCCCCCCCGACAATTTGTTTTTCTGGGAGAGGAGCAACTCTCCGTATCAGCCTTAGAGGTCTCTGAGAGCTTGCCTGCCAGCAGAGTGGGCAGCAGGTAGGGGAAGACTTTGCATGGCATTAAAGGCTTTACATTTATGCTTTATACTGAGAGTCAACGTGGGGCTGAGCATTTACCCTGCACCTGCAAGGCTGCGGCACAACAGCAGTGTGCGCCCAGCCCACCCTGCCACAGAGCACCACAGGCCCCCAGGGCTGGTCCCCAACCAGGTCCTCAATAGGAACCTTTACCATAACCCATCAATACTCGGATGGGGAAGCTGCAGATGTTAACCCCCTTAAACCCTCTGGCACTGGGGTTGGAGAAGGGTGCCAGGGGGCGCGAGCCGTCCCACTGCAAACTCCCAGTTAAACACGCGGTCCATTGGTGTGGAGGCAAAGCTGCCTTCAGAGCTGAAAACAAGCCCCGCACCACTGCTCCAGCACAACCTCCCTGCGTCCAGGGCTGGCGGCGGGGGGGAGGCGAGGGAAGAGGTGCAAAGGTCTCCTGCTTTAATAAATAACAGCGCTGGAATTCACAGCGGCTGTTTGCGAGCTCGAGGCAGCGCTCTCCCCGCCCCACCCNTCCTGTGCGATGACAAGCTTGGCTCAGCGTTCACTGTACATACTGTACCCACAAAGCTGGCTGCCTGCCAGGGACAGGCTGTGAGCCAGCGCGACCATAACAAACACAAGCCGTGTGCGCCACTGCTGGGGGGGAACAGCATCCTTACCCCCAGTCCTGGAGGGGACCGGCATCCAAGGGACCTCCTCCAGCAACCTGCTGCTGTCTGCGGGCACCCTGAGGAGCTGGTGCCTGGCCCAAATAACGGGGGGATGGGGATGGGGTCAGGGCTGGGTCTATTGATCCAAAAAATAGAAAGCAGCACCTGGCCAGATGGAGCACCCCCGTACCCCAGGAACAAGAGGCAGTGGAGAAAAAAAAAGTGAAAACAGGTAAAAAATAGATAAAAGTGTATAAAAGCATTTAAAATATAATACAGCTTCCCTGCCAAGCTATGTGCAAGCAGATCTGTGGCTACAGTACCTGCCAACCCCCAGAGATCTGTTCTCGGAGCAGGAGGAACGAGGGCTCCCGACTGCAGCTGAGTCCAGGGGTCCCCTGGCTGTCTCCAGTTCTCCACCTCAGACCCCCCCAGCTGTGCCAGGACCGCACCCCCAAGGGAAACATCAGCTGATGTGGACTTGCAGAGCACAAGTCTTCCCTCCAGTTCAGCGCTCCAGCCCTCCCCTATCTATTTAATTAAAGGCCCTGCAGCCCGTGAACCTGCTACTTGGATTCATTAGTCAGAGAACGCCTAATTCTGCAGTTTTGCTAACGAACCTGCGGTGGGGGCCCGAGGTGGAAGCAATGCTCATGCTACGAGCAGGGCTGACCATGAGCAGCTGCGTGGCATGTAGAGTTTGTTATTCCGAGCTGCTTAGTCTGGAAAATATTTCCACAATTAAGGAACTGAAAACAAACTCCAAAAAAGAAAATTTAAATAAATCAAATTGCTGGGCACTGGAGAACAAGTTTGCAACGTGCTGCCCAGGGAAGGGTGCAGCCGGCTCTGCACGTGTCTGCTGTAGAGGAGACGTGTGAGCTGGGCGGCCACAGCATCCCTGGGTGGACACAGAGAGCAGCCCCCCATCCCCAGCCCAGCACCCCCTCCCAACCCACCTGAGTGAGCCAGTAAGTGCATTCGCAGCCGCAAGCTGTCCAGGAACCGCTTCCCGCACAGCTCGCATCCATATGTCTTCATCCCACTGTGCAGCTTCCTAGGGGAGAACAAAGAAGGGTTAGTCCTGAGATGGGGGGAAAGTGACCCAAAACAACACTGAGAAACCACCCGGTGCTTCCCGCAACCCACACATTGCCCAAAGTCAGTGCTGGCTTCAGAAGCACTGCAGGGAGGGCACGGACGGGGGGTCCCATGTGACTCTCCAGGACTGAGGAGACAACCCTCTCCCCGTCACTGTTTGTCATTGTTGCTATTGTTGGAGTCTTTTCATAAACCTGATACATCTGAAGTCTGGAGTTAAGGCAAAGTCTGTGTTGGCAAACTCCTTCCCCATGTTCTGAGTGCTTTTGAAAAAGGCACTGTACTCCAAAAAAAACCCCGACCACTTTAAGAGGTTGTTTGTGTGCATTTCTAACCAAATCCCAATTTCCATCCAAATTCAGCATGACACAAATCACAAGCAACAAACACAACCACCAGCTCGCAAACAGGAAACATGCCACTCACTGTTTCCTGGCAGCCCCAGGTACACACCGAGCTACGCCCAGGCGGCATTGCACAACCTCCGACTGCGTCTCCCACCCCACAGCCTGCCGGGGGGCTGAGCATCCCCCACATCCTGGCGGCCAGGTGGCCAGCCTTCTGCCCAGGGCACTGGCCACAGGTGTTGATCATGGCAACAGGTGCCAGGCTCAGCCACAGTGGCCAGACTCTGCATTATTGCCCATTCTTTGCTGTGAAGACACTGATGCTCCATCTTTGGGTAACCAAGCTCTGGACCAAGTGGAATGACCTGTAACAGGCAGTGTTAAAGGAGCGTCCAAGTCTACAACTATCAGTGAACCCAACCCAATCCCATCTCCTTCCCAAGACATCGCTGCTGCCCCTGGCAGCCCCTCCAGACCCGCTTCCCCTCCCCTTTGGGACCGGCCATTGCTCAGCCCCCACCACCCTGCAGGGGAGCACCCTGAGGTCGGTCCCCACGACAGCCTCTGCTGCTCAGGGTGCATGGAGGGACACAATGCCCGGAACATGTGGAATGGGGCCTTGGTGCTTTATTTCACAACCTCCACTGGTGACAAACAGACTCTTTACAAAGCCACCTGGCTCTGTGCTGGACAGCCATGCTGATCAATGCCCCTAAGCCCCAAATGAAGGGGCTGCTGCCCGCCAGCCCTTGGTCATCACGAACCACTCAGACCTGTGGCTGGGGAGGACTCGGGACAGCAGCACGTGCTAAGTTTCAACATCGGATGCTGTAAACAGAGAAGTATTTGTGTGTGTTGAGGAGTAACACAGCCCATAGCTGCGTGCTGACCTCTGATCGCAGCCACCATTTATCATTGCGCCGCAGCAGGACGAGAGTATTTCTATTGCCTTGTTGCCAAAGACAAAACAGGAATGGTCCTGTCCAGGGCTGGATGTGGACCCTCTCACGGGAAGGCTCAGGCCCAGCTGTGCAGGCTTGCGAGGACCATGTGCCTGCGAGCTCCTGCTGTACTTCCCCTGAGGTGTAAGTTTTATTGGCACAAAGCTGCTGCTGCTCTGACTCTAAGCAAGATCACCCCTCACTGCTGCAGAGAGCCCAGAGCCCCAAACCAAACCTGCCCCACAGGGCTCAGGGGCTTGTTCCCTGGCTGCCGGCCCCACATCTCACCTTGCAGGATACTGAATAGCAGCACGGGAAGAGTCAGAGCAGGAGAAGACCCTGGGATGTTCAGTAGTGAGTGAACATTGCGGAGCAGAAGGGAAAGGAAAGGAGCAGGAGTTGGTTTCAACTCTCAACTTTGCTGTATAATGTAATTATTAATCAGGCTTGTCCTGAATTCACTGTGTCATAGCAGAGGATTAGGAGTCATGCACGAATTCAGGCCAAGAAGGTTTACAATCCAAAGGATTTATCCGCCTTGCAAAAATAAATAAAACACCAGCCTCCTGACAGGGCTCTGCTGCCAACGAGCAGCTCAATAAGTGACAACCTTCTCATTTTGCATTTTTAATTCGGGACATGCCTGTCACACTCCCTGGCTTGGGCTGTGCTCGCTCCTGCACTTAATGCCGGGTTAGAACCACTTCGTCAGGAAGAGCACAGCAAACTCTAGGTCCTCACTGCCCCTTCTGAGGCCAGAATGCCTTTTCCCTGAATTACAGTCTAACTGGTCAATTAGTTCAAGTAAAACATGGAGGTTTGGGGTTTTTTTAAGTGAGTCTCAAGAAACAGAGAAACAGAATGACAAGTTTCCTTCCTCTCCATCACCCAAACCTACAGCAAGCACAACCTCTTCTCCCATCTTCCCAGCGCAGAGTGGGGAAACAATGAAATGAGGAAACCCCCAACCCCACTGGTGCCAGGGTGCCCTGGAAATCCGCACCTGCTGCTGCCCAGGGCGCTACCATGTCCCCAAGTCACATCCTCTCTGCATTGTTTCAATGGGGCACAGGGGTGCTCAATGGGTAATTTAGTTGCAGTATCTCTATCAACAAATTTCAGCGGCAACAAAAGTTTTCCGCTCAGCGCCTGCTTCTAGGACGTTGTTATCACTCGCCATCTTGCACGGTCCCTTTCAACAAGGTCTTAAAGCGCTTTATCTGCTCCATTTCCCGGTAGCGAAATATGATTGAAATGTTCTATTTCTGCTTGCCGGATTAAGGAGATGTTGCAAAACTGCACAAAAACCTGGCAGATGTAAGCAAGGTATTACGGCTGCTTGGGCTGTTAAGATCTGAGGAGAAAGATCAATATGTGCTTCTGAAGTTGTGCCTCCAGAAAGAGGGGGCGGGGGAGTGAAGGGCGTTAAAATACATCCCAGTGCTGCCCAGACTCTGTGCCAAAAGATAAACCATGCTTTATTATTCCGATCTGAGGCTGAAACTGTGCTCCTTTCTGCTGCAAGGTCCCTACAAGCACATCAGCGGAGAAGGCGCCCGTGGGACGGAGAGCAGAGGCAAGCAGAAGAAGCGCCTTTTTTGTAAAAAAGAGGGTTTTCCTCTAATTCCCACTCAGTGTCCCACTTGAACTGCATGGAAACAAAGTCAGACAAAGCCTCCAGGTTGTGAGATATCACTCTAGGATGCTCCTGCATAGAGGGTGGCCCAGGGCGATGAGGATGCCCAGGGCAAGAAGGATGCCCGTGGCACACAGTCCCAGGGCTGGATCCAACCTTCCCAAGTGAGCTCCAGCACAGGGCTTTGGCCAGGGGCTCTCCAGGCAGAATGCAAACCGAGCGATACCCCCTCCCCGCCAGCAGCGGCAAACAAAAGCCGGGCGAGAGGCTGGCCCCTCGCAAGCTGCCGGTAATTAAAAAGGCCTGTAAATGCCCCACAAAAAGCACTTCAAAGGGACGGCGACTCCAGCGAGACTGCGTGGTGTAAAAATTATGAGTTTTCCCCACGGGGTGCTTTGTGTGAAAAGGCTGGGGTTGGTGGCAAACGCCGATGACCACTCCTCGGGGATGCAGGGGCTTGGCAGAGCATCTCAGGGTGCAGGAGTTTGGTGGAGCTGGGGTGTGGGTACGGGTGCAGCCCTGGTACCTAAAGACCACTGCAAGCGTCCCACTGCCACCACAAGCAAATCTCTGCTCTGGCTGCTTAAAACCTTGCTTAAAACGGCTTTCTGCTGTCTTTACTGGAGGAACTCTCATATCCCAGCCCCTCCTCACCACCCCTTTTGGGAAGCAGGAGGAGACCCCCTCCCCTCCCCTCCCTCCACGCTGAACAAGATGCATGGCTCTTGGCCGTTTGATTACTTTTAAGTGTGTATTTTTCCCCTCAAACAGAGTGAATACAATGGTTAGGAAATTTGACAGAAAACTATTCCAAGCCATTTATTGCCTTAATGCGCACCTTTGTCCAACAGGCAGTTTTGACAGGAGCGATAAATTCCAAATTTATGTCAACAGAGCATATGTTGAACACCTCATTTCTGAGCTAAAGCGGCATGCTGCCCCATAAATCACCCTTCTGTTTGAAATGAAAGTAGATTACGGGCCCATGTTATTGAGCAGTTAGAGCCATAGTCATATAAATCAGAACTTTTAACTCCAGGCGATCCGTTCTGCAATTAACTAAAGGGCACTTTGTCATCTCCGGGCCAGGGCACAGCTTGGCAGGGTGGCCAGCTACTGAGGGGAGGCAAGAACCGCTCGCTGCCGAGGAAAGGCACCGGCGCAGCTGAGGTTCACACGGTACCTGTTGGAGCAGCGAGCCCTGAGACAAAGCCTGGAGCAGTGTGTGGCTGGAACACAGCCTGGCACGGGAGATCCACGGCCGCAGGGGCTTGCACATCCCTGCCCACATCCTGCCTGATCCGTACATTGGACACGAAACACAGCGGGGGAACTGGGAGGCTGCATGATACAAGCAAAACAGCAGAGTCCTGACCAGTCCAAAGCCAGGCAAAAACATGCACGAGTGCAGTGCTCAGAGTCCTGCACCGACAGAAATCTGCACTTGGGACTTCCACAGCAGTTTTGCTGCATCTCCCAATGCCCATGCATCAGGTCGAGATCCCCATCCCACTGATTTCCCCCACCCATCCTGCTGCCATTTCCCTGGTTTGCTCCCCTGCATCTCCCAGGAACATGGGACAGGGGGGTCCTGCGGGATGTGGGGCTGGCAGATGCTGTGGGCAGTGGGACCAGAGGATGCTGCGGGACCGGGGAATGCTGTGGGGGCTCAGCCCCGTGAGTGCTGGAGAAGGGTGAGGGTGCGAGGGGCAGCTCACACCCATGGGAGTGTCAGAGCTATAAAAAGATTCAGACACTAAGTATTTCCTTTCCTATAAAATATTCATTGCTGCGCACGAGTGCCAGGGAGCACAAACCTCCAGTGGTGCTAACTTTGTGCTGCAGCAATAATGGAGTTTTATGGGAACCTTCTGATTTTATTTATACTGGGCCACCACGGCAGTGCCCTGCCAGAGGGGCAGCGGCCAGCCGGCGCAGCCCCACCACAGCACACGCGATGCACTGAACACTGGGCAGCCAAAACGGGACCAGCGCCACTTTGCATTCCCCAAAAACCCTCCCTGCCACCCCATTTCCACCGGTGTCTCCCTTGCCCAGGTAAATCAATATGAAACTGATTCCTCCCCAGTCTATTTTATCAAGATCAAGGCAGTGGTGCCACATCTCGTTTGCAGCAGGGACAGAGCAGGAAGCCAAGGTCAGCGGGCACCAAGCGGCTGCAAACCCCACCATCATCTCCATCATCTGACACCAGCATCACACCTGAGCTGCCGAGAGGGTGATTTTTCCCCTGACATGGCTATTTACAACACTCGGTGACTGATACTGGAGCGTGTGGGCCATGGTCCTGGTGGCTCGGCTCCTGCAGTCACTGCTCTGGCCTCAGCTCCCAGCCCGGCGGATTAAAATAGCAGGGAGAGCTATTAAGGGCACGGGGAAGGGGGAAGGGAGCTGAGACCTTCCTTTTGCTTTAATAAATTAAGAAGAAAAAAATAAACAACAAAAAACCTGCCCTCAAACCACCACTGCTACTAAAAATAAGCAAGTAAATAAATAAATATTACAGGAGCTGGAAATAAAGATTTTTCAATTTCTGAATGGTTTAATATAAAAAATCCCAAACAAACAACCAGGGGGAGGGGACAGCTATCAATAGAGAGCACTGAAATTCCCTGCCTGTACAATATTTATACTTACCATGAGCTAATTTATGAGGTCAAACTAGATGCTGCAGAGTGACATCATTCCACACGATGCCAACACTTCCCCTTTGAAAAAAGCCAAGGAAAGCATCCTGCTGTCCTGCCTTACCTGACAAGAACCAGGCCACAAACACCAAACATACAATTCCAATCTTGTTTTAGAGCCTGCCCACAACAAATGTGAACAAATGCTGCCAAAGGGCAGCGACTCTCAAAATTCGCCGCTGGCCAGGGCCAAGCACGTGCAGCAGCATCTCCCATCTGCTGCTCCCAGCATCCCACCGGAACGATGCTTCCAGCTCCACAGGCTGGGAAAACACAAACTGGCCACAGCAAAAAGGGCAGCATACAGATTGTTTTTTAAACTTATTCCAAGGCCCTGGTTTCAGATCCGCGTTCAATATTCATTATTGAATGCAATTTCCCAGGAGAAAGCTTCACCCATGTGAACATTCCCTTTGCGTGTCCCAGACCCCCAAGCAAGAGGGTCCATGGGCTTGCACCAGGTGGGACAAGCACACATGGGAAACCATCGGCTGCATCCAAGGGGTGCAGCTGGCAGTGGGGAGTTTCCCCTGTCCGTCATAGCAGGACCATGGGGGCGCAGATGCTGCCCAGATCCAGAGCTGGGTGGATCTGCAGCTTTCAAAAGGGGATTCGGAATGCAGCCACTGCACAATTTACTGAAGGTCCACTGAGTGATGGTACCGGGTGTCAGCAGCTTCTGCCGGCCCAGGGATCGGCCCCGCATCTCTGCCGCACCGCCCGGATACTGAAGACTGATGCAAACAGTTCCATGATTCCACACTGTCACGGCGGGGCTGGAGCACTGAGCACCGAGGGGTTAACGGGAAGCAACGCAGGCGGCCCTGCTCGGAATAACCGGCGCTAATGCGCCGTCCAAAATCATCATCCCCATTCTTCAGGCATCTGGTGACAGTGACATGCTGAGCACTGGGAGAGGAGCGCTCGCTGCTGTGCCGGGCAGCCTCGGCCCCGGGCTGCGCCGGGCATCGCGCTGAGCCGACGTGACACGGGTGTCAGAGGTGTCAGGAGAGCACGGGGGGAGCTGCTTCTTTAAAATCGTACAAGATCTCGACAAAACAGCAAAGTGACCTTCGCGCTGAGTACATCTGCTGCAGCAGCGGCATGATTATGCAGATGTTTTGATTCCTAATTCAGAAATAATAAGCGGTTCACAGATTCCAAGTTTAAAAATATATTCGTCATCTGGTTTCCGTAGCAGCACGTGTGCCATTGGAGCACCAGCAAAGTGCTGGCCTCGGCCACTCCTTCCTCCTGACCTTCAGGGTGGTTGGGACACCTGGCTCTGAGCAGCCTGGGCTAGTGGAAGATGTCCCTGTCTATGGCAGGGGGTTGGAGCTGGATGAGCTTTAAGGGCTCTTCCAACCCAAACCATTCTGGGATTCTGTGACACAGGGAAAGCTTTCAGCATGATGCATTGGATACTTTCCAGAGACAACAGTCCTGGGATGGTCCAGGCAGCATTGTCCTGCTGCTCCCCAGGGAAGGGGGAGCCTGGAGCTCCTGAAGCCCCAAGGAAATGGCAGAAGTCCCCAGGGAGCCAAAAGCAGGGAGACAGGGGAAAGTGGATATGCTATTGGGGTGCTGGAGCACAGAGCAACTTAAATGAGGGGGGAGAATTTTAGGGTAGGGGGGATTTTGTTTTAACTTCCCCTCTCTTCAATGACCCGACCACAGGGCTAAGGCTGGACATGCATCAGGAACAGGGTGGTACCCACAGAGCTGCTGCAGGGATGAGCTGGGATGGGCCCAGGAGCTGCTTCCCTGCACTGAGCACTGCACCTTCAGGGAGTAGGAACAGCCCCCAGGTGCCAGATGGACTCAATCCACAGCTTGGCTGCTCTGTTCCATGAGGGAGACGTGCTTCTCACCCCTCACTTCCCTATGGAGATGCTGACGATGCTGATGCCCCCTCCCTGGTGCATCCCTGGTTTCTGCCCTGGCTCACCCGCCTGGGAACTGCAGCCAGGAAGGGGCACAAACCACAGACAAGCGCTGCTGCTCCCATGAGCGGCCTAGATCCCGAGGAGTTTTATAAGGTAATCAAATATGCAAGAGATTCAACAAACTAATTTCAAGCACACACCTGGGGTCCTCTGATAATGTCAGTTGTGCCTATACAGTGCAAGGATTAAAATTTCATAGAGTCATGATTTCATCAGTCGCTAAACTACAAAGGATTAATTAACAGCCAGGGAAGAGCTCACAGCTTGGAAATACAGTCTTAAGGAAAATATCTATCTTGGCTCTCCAGATGTCAGCACACAGATGAATAAAGCTTTGATGAAAACACTTCCTTATTATTAGCAACTCCAAAATACTGTGTTTTTGTAGCTAGAATTAAGGATGCCCAATTCTAACCTGCCACCGCCTGGATCTGTGCATTGTCATGTGCCTTTCTGGAGGGCCGGTTCGGGCTCCTGGGATGTGACTGTCTGGCACCCACTGCGGTTTACGCCTGTATTTGGGGATGGGCAGAAACACCTCCCTTGGAGAGGGGATGGGAGAACCGCAAGCATGCAGGAGTCCAGCTGGGGGTCTTGCCTTTGCTCTGTGCACACTGCCTGCCCTGTGCTCACTGGCTTCCAGATAGTCTCCAAAAGTATTCCTCCTGCTGGCTGGGCTTCAGAAGTTTGGGAAGGAGAACAGGCGATGGCCTCAACACTGGCAGCACGACTGGGGAGCAGCAGTGCATCCCCCCCTCCCTGAGAAGATGAATTAGGGAGCTGTCAGGGAGGGACAGGCGCAGCAGCCGTGTTGCTGTACAGGGGCAGTGGAAGTGTCTTTGATTAATGAAACTGTAACGCCGGGCTGTTACACTCCTTCTGCGCCAGGAGAGATGTCCTCGGACAGGCTGGAAACACCGCGCTCCACATGGATTCCCCAGAGGTTTCTCCCAGCCATGGACTGGTCTCCTCCCGTCCTCCACCAGCGCCGCTGCCTTTGCCCAGGTCTGCGCTGCCTCCTCAGGAGTTCCCGGGGAGGACAAAGAACTAATTATTTCCAATCACAAGCCGGGAAGTGAACATTATGCACCTTGTCAAGGCAGCAAATTAATGTATCTGCACAGCACCGGGCTTTGGGGAGAGCCAGCCCCAAGTGCCCGGGGTGATGAGGTGGCAGCAAGGGAAGCACCTCAGCAGCTCAGGGGCTGGGGCCACTGCTGCCCATCCGACTGCAAAATCCCCCTTGGAAAACATGTATTTTTGGGAAAGAGAACGGAAATGGGAGGTGTCAAAGGAGCTCGCACAGGCTGAGCGGAGCCGTCAGCACTGCACGGTGCAGCACACGGGACTGCACTGCATCCACCGTGTCCGAGCTGGCTTTGCTCCCAAAACCACACAAACATCTGTGCAGAGGGAGCGAGCGGCCGCTGGCTGGAATCACGCTGGAACCTGTCATCTCATGGCAGAGCTACGCAGGCAGATGCTGCTGGCTGCTGCAGGGCCCCGCACCGGGGGACAGTGACAGGGGCACGGCACTGGCAACTTTCCCCTGCAGTTTTACCCTCCTGCACCGGTTCCAGCACTGGTGCACCAACAGGAAGACGCTGCCTCAGCTGTCCATAATTAGTTTTGCTCAGTGTACAACATGTTTTGCTGAAAAATAAATAAATACCTTCCGGGCGAGCCAAGCTCCGAGCGGGACGCCAGCACTGACAACACGCTCCACTCCCCCTGGCCCCGGCCAAAAGTACGCGGCGTCCCGAACCCAGGCGTTGCTGAGCCATCCTGGCACCGTGGGACCTCCCCAAGGAGGCTCGCTCACGATTAATTCATTTATGAGCAGCCTCATCCCCTCCCCAACATGCACAACAGGTTCCATGCAAATTCGGGAGCTTTTAAATTATACCGTTAATGAAAGCAAATAAAGGCAGTTAAAAGGCAATTTGCTCAATTGGTGTTAATATTTAAGCACAGCATGTGCAAAAACGAGATCGCAGAATTTGGTTTTCCATGAGAAAACTTTTGGTCCCGACTTTCCTAAAGAAAGGACGGAGCACGCCAATGAATGCTGTGCCCAGGATCAGGTCTGGAGCCCCCCTGGCAGCAGCCGGCCAGTCTGTTTGTTAAGGAAATGTCCCATGTGCCCCAGCAGCTCCACAATCTCCATGGCACTGGCAATTCCTCCTCTGCCAAGGGGTGCAACTGCCACCCCCTTGCCCACAGCCCTAGGGCCTCCCTGCAAACCTTTCCTGAGGGCAAAAGCACAGGGACAGTGGGAGCCCTGAGCACCCCCTGTGCCTGTGGGACTTGAAACATCTGTGGGAACTGGGGCACAGGAGGGCAGAGGTGTCACGGGTGTCACTCCCAGCACCGCAGCCCCAGTGCATCCCTGGCTCAGCATGTCACTGCTACCACACGTAAAACAACACACTGGGAACGCGGTGGCCGTTGTGCCAGCAAACAGCAAGGACAAACCACCACCCAGCACGAGCTGCCCTGGGATACCTGAGGTACAGCATCCCTGCCAGGCACACTCTGGTCGTTGCTTCCCGCACTGGAGCGTGATGTTGGTGTCATAGCAGTAACAAATTCTTAAAGAAAACTGGGAACAGTGACCTGGCACCAAATTATCGCAGGCAAAAGCGGCTGATGCTGCCCCTCAGCGCAGCTGCACTCCTGGCCGTGCTCTGGCTCAGGGGTTGCGATGCTCTCGCATAAATTCGCTTTCAAAACAGGAGCTGCCGGTGAATGAGACCTCGATTTCTAATGGTTGGAAATATTTTGTACACTCTGCTGCTCCCTCTGTACCCCTTTGTCGGGGCCGAGGGCTGATGGCTAAAGCGGGTACCAAAAGACCATCTGTAGCTCCCGTCTTTACAGAGGAGTTTAAATAGGGGGATGAATGAGCACAGGAATTAATGAATGATAAAGCCGTATGGTCCCAGTCAGCCTCCTACGCCGGGATGTGGCATTCAAACCCTCCCAGCCTTCTGCCACAAAGAGAGGTTTCCAAGCTACAAAAAATAAAGGGGGGGAAAAAAAGGGGGGGGTTGGTGCATGCAAGTTTTTAACAACAAATCCAGTGACTCGCCTCCAGGTTCCCACCCGGTTTCCCTGTGCCAGGCTGGGGGAAAGGCACGTGGGAGGGAAAATCGAAGGTTTCCCCAGAGCCACCTTCAACTCCCCTGATAGTGAGGGAATTGAAAGGAGTAGGCTCTGGGACTCATCCGTGCGCTGGGTGGGGGTCGTGGTGAGGGCACCCTGGGGTCTCACACCAGCAAGGGTGGGCAGGTTTCGGATAAGCTGCTTGGGCTGACCATGTTGCACCCACTTGGCCAGCCTTTGCAGCATCCCCCTGCCTCATCCATTCAGGACAACCCAAAGATGCCTGGTAAAAACTAATGAACCTGGAAAGGCTGGAGGGTGTTCAGGTGAGGGGTCAAAGTGACATGGCATGCACAGAAGCACATCCATTAGAAACCAGCTCTACCAAAAAAAAGGTAATAAAGAGAAACCCAAGGCTTAAGGAACAGAAATTAGGCCTGCTCGCCAGAGAAAAGATGCTCCAGCTCACAGTACAGTTGGCTGGAGATTAACAGGTGACATCCAGGAAAAGACAAGGACATGGAGGGAATCGCTGCTGTTGCTTATGGAGGGCTCCTGCCAGCCCAGGCACACCGACAAGGCAAACCCGGGATCAAACACCCCAAATTGGTTCAAATCCTGTTCAAGAATCGGGGTCTGCTGGGAGGGAATGTTTGTCTCCAAAACAACCCAGAAGAGGCAGAGGGAGAGCGGAGCAGTACTTGGAACACTACTTGTATTTTAAAAGCTGTCATGTGTAAAGCATTAGAGGTTTTGCAATTGCATTCTCAAGTTAATTAAACAGACAATCTTTTGTACATAAAAGTGAAAGCACACGATCAAAAGCTAGGGAAGATGAAGTGTCTTTTTGGAGCAGGGTGCTGCCTCTCCTTGTCCACTCCCCTGATCCAAGCATCCCAAGGGAGCTGCTGTCCTGGTGTGCCAGCACAGTGCCAGGGAGGCTGTTTTCTCTGTACTGAAGCTCAGCTGCAGCATTCAGCATCCCCAAACCCCATGCCCAGGCACTGCACTGAGCCATCCCATGAGTCCATTTTCCCACAGGAACCACACATGCTCCATTCAGGGATTTCCTCTGTACAGGGACAGTTACTGGCTGGCGGCAGTCGGAACACCCGTGGCAGTTATCTCCGCTGCAGTAGAACACCGACCTTCAGTTTTAGGCAGGAGGTAAAGTTCACCATCGATTGGACCCACCATAAGCTGTTGATAATTACTATTATCTCTGAGTTAATCTTGTGAGAGGTCAACAGTTTTATAAAAATCTTGCAAGCTGTATCTTTTACCTCCCAACTTCACATCTGGGTCAAAAGGTCAATTACTGCAGCTTGCTAAGTTGGGATTTCAGAAAAAAATGTCTGCTCCCACCCCAAAACCCCACTGGTGCATGGGGGACGTGAGCAGGCACCCACCCTTGCGCAGGCAAAGCACCCAACTTCTTGGGCTGGGAAGTCGAGGAGAAGAGTTTTCTCGAGTCAGGGCTACCCCAGTTCATGAGTTGAGCCGGGGCTGGCCACTTGCAGACTGAGGGGCTGGGGCACATCCCGAGCACCGGGATGCAGCCAACGGGTCCTCTGTGTCACACGGGCGACTGCACGGTCCCTGCCTCGCAGCTCGTGGCACAGCACTCTGAAGATGCCAAACCCCTCCTGTAAACTGCCGTGTGTGGGCAGCTGCCTCCCTGCCCGGGGTGCACAAAGTGAGTGTTTAAACTCCTGGGCTCCGCTCCCACACCTACCCATGGAGGTGGCAAATGGAAGCAGAGCAGAAACCTTTGGAGGGGCCGGGAGAAGCCTCAGAAATGGATGAAGCTGTGACCCACACTCTGATCCTACCCGCCTCCCTGTGCTCTGCATCACCAGATATCATCCCTGCTGTTATTTTACCCCCCATGACAGGATGCTGCCAGGCAGCTCGGGGCAACATTTCGCTTGGGGAGCAAAAAAATCCTTCGGTGCTGCTGCAGCCCCTCCCGTGAGCGCAGCCCGGGCCCGCGGAGCATTGCTCAACTGCTCGGCAGGCAGGTGTCATAAACAAGCAGGCACATGGCAAACATATCGATTTCCCGGAGCTTATCGCGCAGCAACCAGTGCTCAGTTACCAGGCTACTTTAATATGTAATTTACGGCGAGAAGGGAGAGTGGGGCTGAGGGCGGCTGGAATATTTACTGTGGGATGGACAGGGAGGTGGAAGGTGTGAGCAGGAGGGAAGTACGGTGTCTCCTGCCTCCAGCCATCCTTAGTATTTTCTAACTATTAAAAAACCCCAACTCCTCGCTGCTGCGACAAACTGTTTATACAGATGCCATTAATCTTCTTCTTCAACTGTTTATGCTATGAAGATATAGTCTTAGCTGCCCGGGCTCTCCATCTCCTTCATTTAAATTCAGATGCTTAATTTGCATCAAAACGGAGCCCACCAAAATTACCTCCATCCACTTCTGGCGCTCAACTCGCCTCATCGTCTGAGAACTGCCTGTCAGAGTGGGGAGGGGCCCCAGGTGGGAGCCTGGAAAAGTGGGAGAGAGGTGGCATTTCAAAGGCTCCTCCTCTCCAGCCTACATGGGACCAGACATGAAAGCCAAGACCAAAGCCCAGCCTGAGATAATGCTCCCACCCTGCATCCAGTCACCCACTGGGCGTGGGGATGCTTGCCCTGACTCAGCACCTTCACCTGCCTGGGGAGATATTTTGCCAGCAAGCTGTCCCCTCAGCCCACCAGCAGGGTTTTGGTGGGGAAGGAACCATCTGGTCACCCTCCTGGCCCTGTCCTGCATCCCAAGGTATTTTGCAGATGTGACCCTCAGGGGAATCCTGGGATCCACGGGAGGTTGGTGTTTTCAGAGCACGATACTTTAAAAATCCTTCTTGTACAGTGCCTCTCAGTAGATCTTTTGGAATTTACAAGATAAATACTGGTAATTTGATTCTTATCTTCTTCAAATCCAATTCTAAGGCAATTCTGTGTAAAGGACACTAATTATAGCCCAAGGGGAAAGAAAAGGTAACCCATCAGCGAGAACACACTGGAAACGTTTAAAGGGGTACAGGGCACTGAAAAGTTAAATAGATTTCAAATCTGCTCTTGCAAGAACAATAATTTGTTGGGAGAAAATGATGCTCAGCACCATTCCTGCTCCCCACCTGGTCCTTCCCGAGGGCAGCTCAGTGCTGCGCTGGAAGTGTCGGCAGCTGGGGCTGCATCCAGCTTGCTCTGCACATCCTTTTGGGACTGCCCGGCCACTCCAGAGCTGGGCTGGGACAGGCAGCAGTACAGGGACAGCCCCATCTCTGTGCCCAGACAGTCATGATGCTTTTCACCCTCATTTCCCTGGCATTATTTACTAAGGAAAAGGCAAAGTTTATACACAAAGTATATACAGTGATCACCAACAGACACTGAAAATGACAAAACCATCACTCATAAGTACAAACACT
Source organism: Gymnorhina tibicen (assembly GCA_013399875.1). NCBI lineage: Eukaryota > Metazoa > Chordata > Aves > Passeriformes > Artamidae > Gymnorhina > Gymnorhina tibicen. Next base: position 226,522 of record VXAZ01000607.1, read on the forward strand.
AGGTATTTTCCAACAAACACCCCTAAACATGGGATATTCTGGCTCCAAAACACATCTGGAGGCCAGAAGCCCCCATGTGCTCTAGCCACCCGATGGTCCTGTGAAAAGGAGGAGGAGGGGGATGGTGGGGAGAGCGCATCGACCACTGCTGCACGGCACAGCCTGAACGTTACAGCACCTATAAAATAATAAAACCCCAACACCGGGACGCAGAGCCAGGATGGGGCAGAAGATGATGCAGGAAGAATCAAAGGGATTTGGCAATCCAAATGGAGTCTCGTTTAATGAGCGCTGCCACAGGCTGTCATTCCACAGGCATTAACATCCATCCCTCCGAAGACGACACGGTTATTCCCCTTAACACGGTGACACTTGCAGCTAACTCATGTCTGACCCAGCCAGCCAGGGCAGACGCCGTGTGAGAGGTGACCAGAGGTAATTGAAAATACACGCGCCGCAGACTGGAGCAGACGGGCTGCCTCAGCAGCAACCCTTGGCGCAACAGGTGACAGCGGTGGCACCTGGAGGGTGACCGTCACGGGCACACGGTAAATCAGCACTCTGCTGAGGCAGCGTTGGGCTGCCCGGGGCACGCGGAGCAGCGCGGCTCTGGCACCTCGGTCCCCGTGGCTGCACACCGCAGCACTGCGTGTGGTGACGACGGAAGGCCCCTTCCTCAACACGCGGATCACGGGCAGGAAGCTCGCCGTGCAACGGCCGCTTCATTCACTGAGCAACAAAGGTGCTAATTAGGGAGCGAGCTGTTCTCCACCTCCAGCCAGAGGAGGACGCGGCACAGCTGCCGGTGGCGGCCGAGCCTTTGGTGCCCCACCATGCGGCGACGGCACTATGGGATAAGGCGAAAAGCATCCTGAGTGCCATCCTCAGGAGATGCCACCTCTGTGACCCCTCACTCAGCCCCTCAGCACCACCGTCCACTCTTCTGCTATCCTCTTCCCATCTTCTGGCCAGGCAGAGCTGGATGGGTCTCTTTCCCAGTGCAAGGCCCAATGTAAGCTCTCGTCCCAGAGATGCCTGCATCCTTAGCACACAACCCACCACAGGCCCCTGCTCCCACCACCCATGTGCTGGCTGGTCATGGCCCCTGCTCCAGGGCAGCCTGCCACAGATCCCACCCTGCTAAATAATGCATTGGCCACTGCTCACTGCTGCAAGGGAAGGATGATAAACATTTCTTCACTGCTTTAAGTTACGTTTGGTTCAACGCTGAGGGAAGAGCTGCCTCCAGCTAAAGGGTCAGAGAAGCCAGAAATCAATACAAGTGCTTGTCTCTGCATCCCGAGATCCCAGTGTCCCTCCCCAGATCTGTGGGCAGGGCTGGGCTGGGGGAATCCCACAGGCAGGTCTGGGGGCATCCCCAGGCAGCCCCGGTGCTGCCTCACTCTCGGGTACTGCTGACTCAGCACCCTGCAGGCTGGGAGCTGCCAGTGGCCCGGTTCCCACCACAGCACCCATTTCCTACAACCCCGCCCTACATGCAATCTTCCCCACAGCCCCAGAAATGCAAATCCCAAATTCCCCACAAAAACCCCAACCAAATGCTGCCCTTCAGCTAGGGTGACGATGAACTGAAAGGCCGGGAGAGGCATAGCAAAGTCAGGATGGCATTTCCCCACCACTCACCCAGGGTGAGGACAAACCTGGGAAGCAAAACCAATTACTTTTCACTTTTCTTCCATTGGAAAGGTTTTCATCCAAGTTAAAATGTTCCTAAGATGATTCCTGCTACAGGGAAGCAGGTTTCCTGCCAGTTTCACTGCACACTGCTGGTTCCCACCAAGGCAACACATGCGCAAAAGACGGCAAGGGCAGTGTGGGCAGAGCTGCCCAAAGAGGCTTCACTGTGACAAGTGCCTCTGGTCACTGCTCTTATTCACAGGAGTGCCCTGCCCTGAGCTCTGCACTTGGGATCTTTTCTACGAACAGGGGAAAGGAAGAAAGAGAAGAGGAAATCACCTCGTTCCTGGTAAAAATAGCAGAACGTCCTGGAGGGGGGGCGGGCGATACAGAGGGTTTCGGTTCTGAGCGCTGTACCATTTCGCAGAAAGGGGCCCCGGTGTGTGGGCTGGTGGCACTCTGCTGGGCCCCGACCACCCCACGGCAGAGAGGACCCACCCGGTGCCGTGGCGCACGAGGCACCGTGGCCCGGCCGACCAGCACGCGCTGCCAGGGGCACGGTGCGCCGGTGCCGTGACAGCGCCGTGCGGTGCAGGGGCACGGCAAGGGGCCAGCGAGGCACCAGTGGGGGCTGCACGACGCCGGTGCCTTATCTCTCCCACGCCAAGGCCGTTTGCGTGTGCTGTGCAGCCGGCTGTGACCGCAGCCCGTGCCCAGCCGAGATACGATCTGTCACCGGCGCTGCCTGTGCCGCGCTGCTGGCAGCCCCGATTCACACGGTCTGAGAGCCGCTGGCAGGGTCTCTCCGCACCGAGCATCCCCTCTGTACATCCTCTCTGTCCATCCCCTCATCAGGGAGCCCTTTTCTGCTACAATTTGCACATCCTGTTCCAGACCTGTGACAACAGAATGGCTTAGAATGGCTTAGATTGGGAGGGACCTTAAAGCTCATCTCATTTCAACCCCCTGCCATGGGCAAGAACACCTTCCACCAGACCAGGTTGCTCCAAGCCCTGTCCAACCTGGCTTTGAACACTTCCAGGGATCCAGGGGCAGCCACAGCTTCTCTGGGCAACCTGTGTCAGGGCCTCCCCACCCTCACAGGTAAAGGAGATGCCTGAGCTCACAGCCATCTCTGCTCCTGCATGACAGCAAAGCCCTGAGAAACCAACAGAACAGCCAAAGACATGCAGTGAAATCTGGAAGGCAATGAGCTGTCCCAAAAGCTTTGTGCTGCCATGCACTTTCAAGAAGGCCGGCTGGGTTTTGGTTGGGTTTTTTAAAAACACAGCCTGTGCTGTGGTGAAACTGGATTTCTTGGAGTCGTAGCCTTCCTGGGTTTACTCTGTGCACGCCAAAATTAGTACAACCTGTTCCTAAATACCATAATAAAAAACGTGTAGTAAGCGCTTCGCCTTTATTTATGTCAGTGCTGGTTTCAAGGAGGATGAATCATGCTTCCTCCTTAGCACTCCTTTCTAATATGATTTACTATAAATACTGTGTGGAGACAAGAATGAGGGAAGGTGACCAAGGGCAAAGCATGTGGAGTCCAGCACCACGTCCCCAGACTCAGCGGCAAAAGCATAAAAGCAATGCCTTTTCCTCTGGTCCTAAAAACACGAGTCAAACACAGTTAGGGTGATAAAAAAGGGTACCTTTATATGAGGATCTTCAGGTGCACAAATTTGTCAGGTAGAAAAGGCTGAAGATGCACACCCCACGTAAGGTGTGTACAATTTTCACAGATTCTGCAAATTAGCATATCTGACAAGACCTCCCCAATTAGGAACCTGCCTGGTGAAGTAATTCCCCCAGTTCTAGTACCTGCTAGATTCTCCTGCCTCAGGATGAGATCCAGGCCCTGTTTACAAAAGTATATTTCGGAAATCTGGTTTCAGCCTTGGTTTCTAAGGAGAACCAAGATAGCATAAGGATCCTGGAATTTGTTTTGTCTTTCTGCCTAGGAAAATGTTGAAACTAAGCTACAATATGAAGCTATAAAGCTACAAGTATATGTGTAAGGGATACAGAGAATATATAAAAGAAAAAAGGGTAAAGACCAAAACGGCATCAAAAGCACATCCAGTAGTTATGACGGAGCAGCAAACCACACGTGGATTGTAACTGCTGCAGTACCTGGTGTGGAAATCATAGAATCACAGAATACTCTGTACCCAAAACGATCATCAACATCCAACTACTAGCACTGCACAGGACAGCCCCAAAAATCCCACCATGTGCCTGACAGCATTGTCCAAACGCTCCTTGGACTCTGGCAGGGTTGGTGTTTGGGAATCACGATGGTTGGGAAACATGTCTGAGAGCACTGAGTCCAACCGTTCCCCCAGCACTGCCAAACCCACCACTAAACCATGTCCCTGGGTACCACTACTACACGTAGTCCTCCGCTGGCGACGGAAACGGCCTGGTGCTCGGGGCTGTGGGTTTTTTGAGTTTCTCTTTGTTTTTACGCTCAGTCAATGTTCCCCTTCTTTATAGGTCACCAAGGTGAGAGCAGGCATCTTCCTCCCCACCACAAGCTGCAGATGGATGAAGGTGTATTTTTTCAAGAAGGGGGTGCACAGGTCCCCTTGGCGGCATGTACGGCAAACACCACAGCATCGCCCGTGCCGGCATCCAGGGCTCTCCCCCGCTGCAGCGAGCCAGCCACTCCTCGCACAGCACTAAACAGAGCACGGGGTTATCAGCCCGGCTGATACACGCCGATAACCAGCCCATCTCCCGCGCTGACACTGGTAACAAAGCAGGGTGTTTAACGCTGATTTATGGTGGGCGGGCAGCTCTAGCCAGGCTTTGCGCGCCTTGCAGCGCTCGTGCCTACGTGGAGAAGCCTTTCCTCAATCGCACATTGCCGGCTTGTTTGCTAAACAACGTGCCAATAAAACAGCAATGAGACAACGAAGGCCGATGGAAACCTGAACTAGCACAGCAGGGCACGTATCCAACCATAATCTACTTAAAATCAGTTAAGAGCACTACAGCGAAAATGATCCGGGCGGCCCTGGCCCCTGGCCAGCGCGTAAGCCTGGGCCACAAAGGCTCGCTCCCGCAACCCCAATTTTAGGGCAATGCTCTCTCCTTCAGATGCAGCAGTGACCTCTTGCCAAAACAAGGAATCCACCTTTCTCGTGATGACGTGGTCCAACAGCACTTGTACTCTACCAGAGGTACCTGCTGCTCTGCTGTCAGCACAGATGCTACCCAAAGCGCTGCCAACGCAAACCAGCGTGTTCCAAACCGAAACCAAGTGGTTCAGGCATGCCTCAGCCTGGATAAAGATTATCCAGAACGGACACACAGGTGATGCCCCTGAACACCCCACAGCAGGTCTGAGCAACTGGGCTTGAGCCTGGGAGCAAAAGTAGGCGTCACGACTGCACTGGAAACTCATCAGCACATATTAAAAGGTGTCTGGCCACATGCAGACTCCCCTACCATGTCTGCACGTATTCCAAGGGACGCATGAACCTTTTCCTGTTGCTCATATTACATGAATCCATCCTGTCTGAAATTCCCTATGTGCCACTCTCCCTGTTTCAGCTGGTACCTGTCACACCACCAACCTCTACCAGGGCCAGGGTGCACGCCAAGCTCTGTCCAGGTCACCGGCTGCAGAGTGGGATGCAGATCCCTTCCAGCAAAGGAGGGAGCGATGCCCCGCAAAGGACTGATCCCACCATAAAGCGCTGAGCCAGGCCGGGGGGAAGAACCCCTCACCGGCAGAGTGACACAAGCCAGGACTGCCGGGTGAGGAGGAATGAATGGAATAGGCTAATTTACACAGGAAGTGAGCACTTACCAGACCCTTCATCCCAACACACAAAACCCTCTGCCATATCTGGAAGCAATTACACCCAGTTAACATGATCTGCCTGCCACTAAAATTAACTGCAAACAGAAATATTTTTCACTTTTGCAACAGGAGATGCCATGGCCCCGTGTTTGGCTGCCGGGAAATATTTAGTAATTACTCATTTAAAGCCTCTCTTGAAGCTGTCAAGGGGGGCAGGGGGGGAATAAAAGAAAAATCTTGCTAATTGCAGGCAAAAAGGAAAATGCAGATCATTTTACTCTATCCAAGGAAAACAGATTTACAGACTGGTGTAACTAAAGAGCCAACATCCCGCAGAAGCAGGAATGCTCAGTCACCAACAGCCCAGGCTGCTCTGCACCACTCCCATGCTCCACAAAGAAAAGAAGAAAGGGTGGACAGAGTCACCCCTGAACTAGCACAGGCTCTCTGAGGGGCCCTCTGCACAGCTGAAAAGGCATTTTAACCAACATCACTCTGCCAGGTGTAACGAGGACTAAGGATGCTCTTCAAATCTCATCAAGCTGCTGCAGCAACAGCCAGCTCTGGGGAAAAGCCACCCAAGCGTCCTCAGCGCAGCGGGTTTCATGCACTGGGGTCCCAGCCCTGCAGCCAATGGGGTCCTGCTCGCTGGGAATTGAGCGCTGCTGGGGAAGGGGCCGCACACCAGGCAGAGAGCAGGCAATGACCCCATCACGCCCCTGGATGCCCCTCTGCAAAGTATCAGAAGCACCAGGCATCATGGCCAGGAGAAACCAGAGTTTTGCTGGGCAGGGGGAAACAAACAAACAAATACATAGAAATAGGTGTTTTCTGATGGGAACCCCAGAGCTTCGCTTTCAAATGCAGCGCATGCATAACTAAACTGATGCAGAATAATGGATGGAATAATGTGGAAGCCAAAGGGGGTTTTTCTCCCTCCACACTTGGAGCTGAGTATGGAAACGGTTAAGTCACCCACTGAATAAATCAAAAGTTCAAGGCTGCAACATACCACGTTGTATTCCCCCTCTGCCCATGACAAGAACCAGAGAGCCCCCGAAATCCCAAGCATCCTGCGCGGGGTCTCGGCCGGCGCTCACAGGTTACATGCTCGGGGTCAGTGCTGTGGACCTTAGCTGCAACATTCATTTCCTGAGCGGGGCACGTCCCCCTGCCCATAAAGCTAATAAGAGCTTCCTCGCCCGGCTGCCCCGCACCGCGGCCCGGCAGCCGGGAACGCTGGTTTCCATTAGCCCCTTATGATGCCAGGTGCCGCTAATAAGGCCCATCAGCAAGAAACAAGAGCTGCCAGGTCATCCTTGAACTCTGGAAGTAATCATGGGCAGAATTTGGGGGGCTGCTGCCCTGGCTTTTCCTTCCCTCTCCCCCTTGCTTTCCATTTTTCCTCCTTTTTTAAAAAGTTTAAATTGCAGTGGAACATAAATTGACGAATGCTTAAAATGAAATAAAAAACAACTACTGTATTCGGCTACTGAAATTAACACTAATAACATCTCACAAAGCACTTGGGATCCGATTTATCACGTTTATTGCTTTAATGGTACACTGCATCTGTTTCTCACTGTGACATGCCGAGCAGTGCCAACGTGCCTAATGGCATTAGCAGCACAACGCTCAGCTAATCCAGGTGGAGACGGGAGGTGAGGCTGCCAGAGGAAGAGCCAAAGGCTGGATCCCCATGGGAAGCTGCGGTTTTCCCAAGCAGGAGCCTTTCAGACTGGTGGCAGCATCGACACCTGGCCCTGAACACTGGTGGTGCTGGTAGCAGACAGGTAGGTCCACTGCTTTTCTCTCCTTCAATGGGAAAAGAGGGCACAAATCTGGGGTTTGGGGTACAGTGGCTGGCCAGCAGTCACTGGAGCCTCCTCACCCCTGTCCTTAAATCCTCCACTGGCGCACACACATCTTTAGCCGACAGCTCAGCCGTGGAACCTCACAATGCAGAACAGACCTGACAGTTGGCATGGAAGCTTTCCCCAAGGTACATCCCCCCATATGACAGTGAGGACAAGCACCTTCCACCCAAAATCGCCCCACAAGGAGCATACACACACCACTGGCCTCCACTGGCCTCATGACACCATCACCACAAGGCACGTTTGCTTTCCAGACCAGCATCTCCATCTCGCACTGACACCCGTGGCGAGCACTGCCAGCAGCCGCAGCGCCACGGCGGATGAATGCCCGGGCAGCACTGGCTTGGGATCCTCAACTGTGTCATAAATGAAGTGTAGGGGATCACATCCCCACTGGCATCCTTCCCAGTCTCTATCACTTTATAAAAGATATGGTTTCATTTTTTAAAATTTTTAAGGTTTTTAACTTCCTGATGACAAACTATGCCAGGCTCAGTTGGCAGCTCGGCACAGCTCTCGCCTTGCAGCTTGGAGGTTTTCCTTCACAAAACAACCCCAAAAAGGGCCACTGAACTATGGCTTTTTTGTCTGCAATTAGAAGCGACGATCGATACTAACATTAGATTAAGCTTGAACTTTGCTGAACCCAGAAGGAAATCTTTTATAAAAAAAATTAAAGACTCGACGACTCAATCTACACTCAATTAGTCAAAATCATAAGCTCGGTAAGGGAGAAAAAAAATGGATCATGCAGCAGCCGGCGCGTTCAGGGACCTGAAAACCCTGATCAGAGGCAGCGCCAAGGCTTGTGGCCACTTGGCCCCCCAAAGATCACAGCTCAGCGCTCCTGGGTACGACACGGCACAGACGATGCTGCCACAAGGCCAGTGTTACCACACTGGGCCAGGGCAGATGACCGTCCCTCGGGCACTGTCTGTCACCCAGGGCCAGTGGCCCCCTGTGCTCGCCGAGGCCAGGCCAACCCTCTGCTGTCCTTTTTCCTGCACGTGCTTCTCATACTAATGAAGACAGGAACAACACTCAGAAGGCTCCAAGACTATAAACATATATGTTTACACTTCTATAGGCGTGTGTGTGTGTAAACAAACAGCCCCGCCATATGCATGGGCTGCCTGTGCTCTGTAAACAGGCTCGGCACGCGCTGGCTCACCGAGCTCCCTGCGCAGAGAGCAGCATTGGTGCTGGGTGGCTTCGGGCTCTGTCACCTGCTGGGGCTCGGCACGTGGAAGCTGTCACACTGGCAGCCAAACACCCCATGGAACAGTGAGGTACCCCCACCCCTGGCCCCTGCCCCTGGCCCCCAGCTCACCACAGCTGGGAACGGCTCTGATCGGGCACCTCCGCGCTCGCATCAGGGTCGGAAAGCAAAACCACAGCAGTGAGTGCACAGCAAAAAGAGGTCAGCGAAAGCTGACGAGTGACACCGTGGTGCCCCGGCACATCCTGCCCCCACCTCCAGCCGGTGCCCAGACCGCAGCGCAGGGCGCAGATCCCCAGGCCCCCTTACCACCAGGCCCCCTTGCCACCAGGCAGTGGAGCGAAGAGGAGCCCGCAGCCAGCATGGTGCAGCTGCCACCAGAGCTGCTCCAGCAGAGAGCTGCAGATCCCAACCCAGCGCAGATGCTGTTTAACAGCTCCATGAATACAATAGGATCCCACAAATCCTCCCCAAATGGTAATTCTCACAACGTATTAGAAAGCAAACACTATAAAAAAGCCACATGAGACCCTGTCTACACACAAACCGCCTGGGATTTAGACTTTGGGGGCCGAGGAGTGAGTTCACTGGACTGTGACCCAATGCCTTTCAACATGGACAGTCTTACAGATCAGTTTAAACACAGCTCAAAGGATTTGGCTAACCCTGCAAAGTTTGCCAGCGCCAGGTAATTGGTCTCAAAGCAAGAACAGGCAAACGGAGTTTGGCGCTAGCTTCAGCAACTGCCTTTAAGGCTCCGCTGGCAGGGGCCAGTGCTGAGCTCCGTGCTTCAGGCAGACCCCGAGCCCCGCGGAGCATGGCGTGTGCCCAGCCTCCCGATAAGGATCATGAATAAGTGAGAAATAAGCTACGGCTGCAGCCGCGGCTGTCAAAACAAGCTGAGCCCGAGAAGGCGCTGTGAAATAGGGGCTGCCGTGCTGGGCAGCTGGGCCACGCTCCCTCATCTCTCGACCGCGCGGGGAAGGATCTGACCGCGCAGCTCTCCCTGCCTCTGGACAGATCCACGGCTGGCGATAGGAGCTTCCGGACAGCCCCAGCATCGCCCTCCACTGCGGCCACAGCAATTGCTGCTCCGGGCTTGGAAGGGGAAAGGGAGAGCCTTGAGAGCGTGGCAGAAAGGCACGTTAAAATTCTCTCTGAGCCCTCACTGCAGCTCTCCCGGTGACGTTCGGTCTGCATCACCGCACGGCCGAGGCGGCTTCGGGCACGTAACCAACGCCAGCCCCAGCTCTCCCACTTGCGAGAGGGGGAAACAAAGCCGAAAGCGGCTGTGCACCCACACGGAGCCGAGGACCCTCCAGGGGTGAAGGCTGCTCCCCGCAGGGTCCATGCGGCTGAGCGAGGGGCGATGCTGCCAGCACTCGCAGACCCGCGCAGGGCTGAGGATCCCGGCTCGGCAGCTGCCGCCCTGCACCCGGAGTGTTCACGGGCTGAGCGTACGGGGAGCCACTGCTCCGGCACCCGCAGCAGCTATCCCGCACCGCCCGCGGGCAGCGAGCGTGCCGGCAGCACCGACTGCCCCGCCAGAGGCGCGTGCCGGCACGGACACCGGCCCTGGAGCGCCTTATGTGCATCAGGACTAATTAACCTGTTGATTCATTAAAAATCTGACGGGGTGCGCAGCCAGAGGAGGCAGGGAGAAGCTACGGCACCATGCCGGTGATGCCTTCCCTAGGCAGGACGCTGCTGTCCTGTCGCGGGGCTGCAGCCACACCGGGGGCCAGAGCAGCGCTCGCCGAAGCACGTCCAGAGCCATGGGACTTGACTGGCGACGCCAATTTTGGTGTGGTAATTAAGTGGCTTCCTTCCCCAGCCAAATCAGGGAACAAGCCCTGGTCCCTGAACCACGACCAGGAGGCAACAAACAGCGGAGCACTGAGCTCACGTGTCAGTAGCCACCACCAGGCTCCCACCCCGCAGCAAGTCCCTGGGGTGCAGGGCTGGGAGTGAGCACACAGATCCCCCCACACTGAGCAGGGGAGCCCCAAAACCGCATCCGCAGCCATTGGACGTTCAGCCCTTCACCGTCCCCGCAGGGACAGACCCGCGGCTCTGCGGCAGCCCGAGCCCTCTGTGCTCGCCCCGGCGTTACCCAGCCTGACCCCCGCGCCACTTTGTGCAAAGTGTAAATGCTTCATAAACGGGGAAGCTGAGCAGCACAAAAGCCCCCGGGCTGGCAGGTCACCGCATATTGCCACCACTGCCCGTCTCCACTGCATCTCTCTGCACACAGATCCCTAAACTCAAAGCGTAGCAACTGTGAGCTGCTTGGTTGATGCCAGCCAGGGAAACTGGTGGGGTTTATGCTCGCAGGAAACACCGACGGCCCCAGCTCATCCGGGCTGTCCTCCCCAGCCAGCACTCACTGCAAGGAACCTTCTGGCATGGTTGCCAGACCTGGGGGAGCTGCAACAGCCATCCCTCTGAGAATGCTACTCCACAAGCTGGTTTTGGGGTACGTGATGGAAACTTTGCACCAGCGCGTACGATGCTCAGCCAGAAACCGAAACCCTCTGACGAGATCCTGGCTGCCCAGTGCAGCATGCCACAGCACGGCCTCGGCACTCACCTGTGCTGCTCGAGGGTCTCGTTGTCCGGCAGCTCTGCCCCACACACGCTGCACTGCTCACCCAGGGCTCTGCTCTCTGTCTTCATGCCGGCTGCCAGCTCCCCCAGCTTGCTGAACAGCTCCCGCTGGATGAAGCCCTGGGGCAGCAGCCCGCCATAGGCACTGAAGTCCATGGAGACAGCCAGGGCCGGCTGCACGTGCAGGGCGGACGCCACAGTGGGCGGCACGCCGAGCACCGGCTCAGTCTTGTGGTTCGGCAGCAGTGAGTAGATGCCCAAGGGCTTCTCGCCCGGGGCAGCAGCGGACGGCTCCGGCCCCAGTGGCAGCCCCTGGCCAGGCTCAGGGACTGGCTCGGCACCCTCCTCACGGGTATAGTGCAGTTCACGGGCACTGGTGATGACACTGCTGCGGGTCGGGGTGCCAGGTCCTTCCTTGCCCTTCTCGTCAGGCTTCTCCCCACTGGAGGCACTGGGCTCGGCTGCCCGGGGGCTGTCATGGCTGGAGGCCTCATCCACCTGCATCGCTTCAGTTTTGACTTCGGTGAGGCCAGAGGGGCGGCAGGTGGTGGCAGGGCGTGAGTCCTCGGGGGCACTGGGTGGCAGGGCGCCCTGCAGCAGTGACTGCCCAATGGTCATTAAGCTGTCCACCGCCGCCTTGGTGGGGCTCATGGAAGAGAGGGAGCAGTAGGATGCGGAGGCAGAGGGGCTCTGCTCCACTGTGGCTGCTGGCAGACTCTGGCTGGCCATGCCAGCATAGCCACCCTCCTCACCAGTGGGCCTGGAGATGAAGAGGCCCTTGATGTACCTCGACTTCCTCTCCTCCTCCTCCTCAGTGGTGGTGGCGGCACCTCCATCAGCCATGGCGACCTCGGTGTCATTTTCCTCAGAGGCCTGTATAGTCTCCAGGATCTTCAGGCACTGCTCCTCCAGGTACTCAATTTCCAGGATCTCGGCGGCGTAGAGCAGGTCATCCAGGTCCTCGACCTTGGCTTGTAGGGTGGCGGTGTACGCATACTCCAGGATCTGCTGGAACGTCTTTGGCGAGAGGAAGTCCAGGGTGTAGTGCTGGCTGTTGCGGTGGAAGAGGATCTCGAACATCTTGCTGGTGCAGGCCAGCACGGTCCGGTGCGCATGGAACTCCTGGCTGTCCACCATGATGACCACGTCGCACAGCGTCCCCGCCAGGCGCATCTGGTTGGCTTTGTGCAGCAGCCCGGTGGGGTGGCAGGGGTTCTGCAGCTGGATCAGCCCCATCTTAGTCAGATCCATGGCGCGCCCCAGGCTCACACATCAGGGTGTCTCGCCGTCGCTCAAATCTGGGACCAGCTTTGTGTGCCGACTATCTGCGAAAACAAAAGGCGGAGGGGGAGAGGAGCAGAGTGGAGCGGGAAGGGGGAGCGGGGAGGGAAGAGACGAAAGAGAGAGAAAAGGGGAAAAAAGAGAAAAAAAGGAGGGGGAGAGAGAAAAGCCGGGGGGAG
>VXAZ01000607.1:239838-280055 GCA_013399875.1 Gymnorhina tibicen
CGCCGCGCCCGCGCCAGACAAAGCCGCCCCCCGCGCCGCGCCTGGGCGGACCCCCGGCCCCGGGGGTGGAGACGATAAAAACCAACCCCGGAGCCCAGTTTGGGGTCCGGTGGCAAATTCCGACCACAAGCCGGTGGTTGTGACATGATGTGACACCGAGCACGTTGTCGCCCCGAGGAAGCTGGTTTCCCTTCCCCCCCGCGATGAAATACTGACGCCGTGACGGCACCGCTTGTATGTAGGGAGGTGGCGGGTGCCCGCACCCCAGGACGGGCCATGGGGCTCTGCCGCAAGGATCGGCTTCGGGAAGGGAGCGAAACGCACGGGGAGACACCAAGCCACACCGTGACACCGACAGCAGCGCTAGGCAGCGGCACGAGCAGCGGGCCACGAGCCGAGGGAGCCCTGTGTGCCCTGAGCATCCTCGACCGAGGATGTGCGTGTGCCTCAGCTCCTTGGCGGTGCCGACGCTCAGTGCACCCAGAGACCTGCGTAATCCTCAGGGAGGGGCAGGGTGGCAGCCACGCAGCTCTCCCTTCTTCCCTCCCTGCCTGCTGCACCCGTGGCACAACATAGCCAGCGCAGGGCCCGGCGTCGTCAGCTAAAACAACAAACACGGACGGCATTAGTACAAAGATACCCTTGGGGTAAAGCAGCGCAAATGTAATCTAAGGAGAACGTTATGGGGAAGTGTGTTTATAATTATAATGGGATTTAATGTACTTTGGGACCAGATGATAGCAGTCATTTAACGAGAACAGCCTAATAACGGAGGCCTCACGATGCACGGCGGCGCTGCGCGGGTTATTAGATGCGTATGACAACGCCGCGCTCGCCGTACTATAGTTAAGGGTAAGGCATCAGCTTACTCCTATTTTTTCGGGGGTTATAACTCTGCCGCTGTAATTGGCAGAGAGCAGGGACGCGCCGCACAGGCAGCCAGCGTGCCTGCAGGATGGGGGTTTTAATTGTCTCAAACTGCTTGAGTTCCTCCCTCTTCCAGACTTTAAAATCCAAACAGCTGAGAGGGGGAAATAGCAAGACACTGTGGTTTCAGGTGTTTGTTTACCCTTCTCTAACTTTTAAAAGGCTTGATTTCAGGACTGAAATTTTGCAGGTGGTTAGGGGTATGTTTTTAGTGTAGCTCACATGAAATTAAGCTGCATGAGTCCCATTAGCAATAATGGAAATCCCACGGCTAAATTCCCAGGCAGCATCCTGAAAATTAACCCCCCAGTCCTGCCTGTCAACTGGTGCGTTGCACTTTTTGTTGCTCCTCTAATACATATAGTAAAAGCTACTGAATTGTTTAAGACACCAACTTCCCACGGCCACCATTCGCCAAAGACAGTGACCAGCTTGGTGACCCTGAGCAGGGACACCCCACATGCCCCTGCAGTGGGCTGCCCAGCACCTGCAGCCCACAGGTGAGGCCCACGGAGATGCTTGGGAAGCTACAGCCATGGCCCTCAGGGTCATTTCTACACATCCTGGCATGGGAGTCAATCCCTCGTCACTCCTCCCTGGTACCTTCCATTTCCCTCCCATCTCTCCCCATCAGTTTCCAATTTATTTACTTTTCTGATCTTAATCCCCACCTTGTAGTGTAACGTGTTTATTAGAAAGGCACCAGCAGCTAAATGAAGCCAAGCTGGGCTCCGTGTTAAGTAGCAGTCACGCCCAAGTGCCTCTCCATGTGCCATTACTCCAAGTGATTGAGGCAATTTCTTCCTCCGCCACGAGTTTCACTTGTAAATCTCTCAACCAGATACGGGGCAATGATGTGCTGCCTGGTGTGATTATTATTAACCTCCAGCATTTAAACCCCTGAATCGGTGGTTCCTCAGGCAGGACTTTCTGTGTGAGGACCAGGTGAAGCATGGTCATCCTTCCCAGGAAAATGAGGCATCCATTCAGATCCACTTCTAGCCCCCAGCCCAATCAGTTACTTGGACAGGGAGACACGAATGTTTACTTTCCCAGTGGAAGTAACCTGACCAGCAGCACCGGGTCTGCGGGAAGACAAGGACTGGGCAAGGCAGCAGCCTGTAAGTATTTTGAGGGATGATGGCAAGGGCAGCCTTGGGATGCTTCTCCAAGAGGCAGCTAGTGCACGGAGAGGAGAGTAAAACTGAGCAGTCTCTGAAATTACAGTAAGAAAGGAAATTCCTTGTTCAGGGTGCTTAGTCCACAAAAAAGACCCTGGAAGATAACTTCAGCCAGAGGGTGCCCCAGCATCACCCACCCTGTATGAATGGAACGGGAAAAGGAGCGGCTCCTCTCCATCAAGCCCAAAACAACGGCTTCTTCCCCTCTCTGCAGACAAATGCCCTTTTCCATCACACACACTCTTCCAGCGATGTTAGACACATAACCTCCCCCTTCCGCCCCATAGAGGGATGCAAGGACACAGCTCCAAATTCTCCAGCTTGCTAGGCCCTGACTTCAGCTGTGCCCACCCCAGCTCTGCCCCTGGACCCATTCTCCCTGCTCCTGCAGAGAACCAGCTCCCTGCAGGGTGGGAAACAGGCACATTCCCATGTTTTCCTAGGATTAGTTGTGTTTTGCTTTTGATGTATTTGGAGTTTTCCAGTATTCTGAGTTTTCCAGCCCTGCTGGTGCAGAGCTGAATTGTGAAACACTGGAGCAAGGATGCTGTACAAAATAAGATCTGTTTCAACTTCAGTGAAAAATCCATGACTTCCAAAAACTGATTTTTGGTCTCACTCCAGACTCCTGGGGGGTTCACAGCTCCTAGTCCCCTGCGTGCACACTCCCAGGACCAGGATTTCTCCAGGCATGTTTGCTTTGCTGGGAGCTGCGGCAGAGCGCGCTGCTCTGCTTTGGCGCGCGGCAAGCTGACAGCTTATGAAAAGATGATTAAATGTGTTAGACTTTATTTAAAAAAAAAAAGTCTAAATGCACAAAGCTGTTTGCAAGGGGGAGGGCGGAAGCCCAGGGAAAGCTGCTCAGTGTGCAGCCACGGTGCATTAAGCTTCCTCTGAACCCCACTGATTAGCACCAGGCTCCGTCCGAGCACGGACACTGGACCCGCACGCGTTGTGGCAGCCCGGGGGAGCGGAGGGGCCAGGAACAGGCCCCTCATTGTGCCCCTGCACGCTGCACAAAGGGAACCTGAGAGTCGCGCCGAGGACACAACTGGATCGGGGGCTGTGGCATGGGGTGGTGGGACATGGATTATCCACATTGCAGTTGATCCCAAAATGAGTTATTGCTGGAGCTTGGCTGTAGCCAGCCCAGTGGAGCTGCACAGGAGCTGCCCACTGTCGTGGAAAAGGAGAACACGCACATCTTGATAATTCGGACAGAGCCAACTGGACACGTGTGGGCTGTCACACTGCAGAAACCCTCGTCTGCCCTTCCCCACATGCCCGCCCTTTTCCCGTCAGCCTCCTGGCCCTGGCTGGATGTGGGATGCCACCCGGCCATGCTCGAGCATGCGACAGAGGCACGGGCAGCATGACGAGGATCATCGTGTCACCGCCACGTGAGCCAGCGTGCCTGCACGCATCCGCACGCCTCCAAGCGAGGCCGCTGCGCACCGGGCTCTGTGCACTAAAATCCTTCCTGCTCATAAGCACCGCTCTAAATTACAACTTCACTCACATATAGGGATGATGGAATCAATGCCAGCCCATGGAAGGAGTGGATCAGTATCCCTCTGGGACTGTTGAGAGGTGGGTTGTGACGCACAGAACACAAGTGCCAGGAGATACGAGCAGCTCATGGGTTTCCAGGAGCTTGTCCCTCCATCCTCCCCCCTCCCCTGCCCTGTGCCAGGTTATGGATGCTGCAGCCCTAAGACAATGAGGCTAATTAGTGGCTTAGGGCCCTGAGCCTGCCAGGGCCAGAGGATGAGCTGAGCAGTAACTCAGGAGGGCGGGAGCCCGGGCCAGCCTTCCCACATTCCTCCCCTAAATCCCCCACACAAAGGGGAATTTAGCCACAGTGACTCAGCGAAGAAGCACAAACTTTACAGCCGGGTTTTGAGCACCGTGTTTGTGTATTCCCCCCCAGCAACGCGATGCTGGGCTTGTAATTAAATAAAAATGTCTCCCTCTAGCAGGCTAGACCCTTTAGCAGGTGACCCAACCATCAGTACAGGACCTATTTTTAGTGTTACCCTTGGTATGTATTTGAGAGAGCTCGAACCAGAGGTAGCAACTTTTGAAGCCCTAATAAATGGGAGGTGGGCTGGCCTTGTTTAATTTACTGTGTAATTATTTTTCCTCTTTTTCTCTTCTCTTAACCTGACATACTTGACATCTTGCATGGGACAAGGAAAGAGATGTGCCGAGGCATTAAATGTCAGCCCCGACTTTATGGTGCTGTGGAGGCTGCATGTGTGTTCGGTAAAGTTCATCCCAGAAAAAAGTCCTTTAAATAGAGCAGAATCTACACCAAGACCTCAGCAAAGCACTTCTGGGGGCTTGTTCTACCTCCCAAAACAGGGGATACTCTAGTGAGGGATTGTGTTCCAGTTTCATCCTGCTTTTCCTCTGTCTCCCTTTGGTTTTGACTCTCCTCAGGATGGATACAGCACTGGGGAAAGATGTTCTTAGTCTGTCCAGACACCATTCATGAGGGGTTGGTCCCCTCAGGAGTGGGGCACAGGGCTGCACCTCCACCCAGGGCTGTTCCTTCTCCAGGAGGATCATGTCCAAGTTCATTCTAATAAGAATTCCAGGTGAGTTAAATACTCATTGCATGCTTTTCTGAGCACAAGATCAACAATTAAAACTCTCCCTTCCTTTAACAGGATGGTTTCCAACAGCCCCTGAATGGCTTTAGAGTTTAAAACCAAAAAGTCATCCAGGACCCACAAGCAGCATCCTCAGTCCCACCGGAAGCAGCCAGTTTCTGTGCCCTCATGATGCTCAAGTTCATTTACTGGGGGAAGCAAGCCACATCCTGAATCCCAGTCACTCAGTAAACGCCTTCAGCCCTAATTCAATCTTTCCTCTCTAGCAGCGCTCCACATCCCATTTCCAGCTGCACAGTCCTCTGCTCTCCCTTTCCAGGGGAGAGGATATTTATATGTATTTATGTGCTCCGTGTGCGCACAGAGAACGTGTTACTGCTTCTGACAGGGCAAACAAAAGCCCACACTCACAGAAGACTTTCCCCCCGCTCCTCTCCCTGCTCTTAACATATCTCTGCATTAAATATTCACACAAAATGCCTTCACAGCTGGGGAAACTTCTGCCAAAGGGGCTCCTCCTCCTCCTTCCCTTTCTTGCACCAGGACAAAAAGATCGAGTGGCTGCATCACACATGGCACAGACCTCATTTCTGAGATGCTCGAGCTGCATAATGATGGTATTTTAGGCTCAGATTAAATTCCTGTTCATCTCTTCCATCATTCCTAACAGCCCTCTAAACTGTACAACTCCTGAATGTACAAGAGAGGCAGAACGAAGTCTGGAGCTAAATGTTGGTTAAGCTAATTGGTCTAGGTTCAAGGTTAGATATTAACTGATTTTATTTTCTTAATAATTGCCAGAAAATACAATAAACCCCCAGTATCTTATCTGGTCACAGATTCCTCAGTGACCAAATCAGATAACATTGGTGCAAGCAAGGCAGCTCACAATCTTGCCCTTTCAGGGCAGATATTTATGAATCCTTCCCAAAGGTCGTGAGGAATTGGTGTGTTCCAGCTCGGTCACAGCACACGCATCCATCGGCACAAGTCCCACGGACACAGGCTTCACATTCCGGCCGTGCGGTGGGGTTGGCCCTGGGAGCGGGAGGCAAGTCCAGCCGGGGCTCCAATGCCCTTGGACCGTGCAATGTTCATGCTGGAGGGAGCTTGGCAGGGTCCCCCTTCGGCCAGGGCACATTCCTAGCTGGAACAGCTTGATCAGCCTCCCAGGAATGAAAGTAAACACTCCTGAAAAGTCATTCCTGGATAAGACCTATCTGCCCAGGGCCAGAGGCTCCACGTGTCCCTGCCAGCGGCCAGGGATGCAAATGGGGGGAGGCAGCAGAGTGTGTGACATGGCTGTCACCGGGGTGCAGCTGCTTCCACCGCCCCCCAGCTCCTCTCCAGGTATTAATTCCTTTTGGAACCCAGTCCATTCTTTCTCACTGGTGTGCCTCTCCCTCCACTGCTTCTGCTGCCTCAGGTGTTACATCCTTTGGCTAGGAAATGCCAATTCCACCACAAACAGACCAGAATTCCATTTCTCTCTGCTGTTTGGAAAACAGTTCTCCATTCACAAAGAATTCTCCATGAAAGGAGGAATTGGCATCAGGAATGCAGTGTTGGAGCATTGGCATCACCGTGCTACCTATAAAACTGGGTTTGGCATCACCAGATGGCCGAGGGTCCTTGCAGCTGTGCAGAGGGACCGACAGGGTGGGTGGGGAGCGAAACTGCTTGGGAGATGGGGTGAGATATTCTAGCCCAGAGGCTTTTGAGGGCCACATTTTGGAATGTCTCTTCAAGGGGAAAAAAACCAAATCATAATTCTCATGAAAAAGGCAATTAGCTGAAAGGAGGACATGGAATAGTGAAAACCCAAAGGTACTAGATGGTAGAGGAGCTGGCAGACTCTGGAGAGAGGCACTGAGGCCAGCAGAAAGGGGACGTTACAGCAACTGTCTGGGGGGACAGAGCTTCATCTTTGGCCGCATTCACCCTCCCATGGAGCACTGCTATTCTCAGGACCAGGCTCTGCCTATGTTACAGTACCACAGTACAGCACGGTAGTGTGCCATCCACTGCGATAAAAAACAAAGCAGAGGGGCTCCCAAAGAAAGGGCTGTAATCCCAGTGGGAAGCAGTGCTGTGTGAACTGGCAGGTAAAATGCTTCACCCACATTGCTTGAGAGTTCAGCTGAGGTGATGAGAAATAATCCCAGCTGGCATTAAAGCCTGTGAGTTTTGCAGCAATACAGCACTTTGTCACATCCCTCCCCGGGAAGAGCAGTTCCAGCAGGACGCGGGCGGCTCTGGAGTGGGCACCAACAGACCAGGGCACAGTGAAGTTGCTGCACACAGCCTGAGCCTGGTGCCAGCCAAACACCTAACTGCCACCACTACCCACGGGAAGAGCAGCTGTTCTGTACAGCATTTCAAAGCATTTTTGAAGTGGTCATCACCACGGCAGTCATCTGAGAGCTGCTCCAGCCTCACCACTTACTCTTGGCAGGAGGGCACCAAGCCCTGGGGGTGCCCTGACCCACCTGATCTTTGGCAGGAAATTGGGGAGCTGGCACTGTGCTACTGCAGCTACCTGTGCTACCCGTGCACAGACCACCAGAGCCCACGTGCAGGAGCCCAGAGCCATTCCTCAGCTCATGCTGGAAGAATTGTCTTCCTGCAAATCAGAAAGCTGGCCCAGGAATCAACAAAGAGCAGGATCCAGGAAACGACCTTACCTAGGCACCAAGTGAGCATCGCCTAAGATATTTGGCAGCAGTGCTACTTGTGCCTCAAACTCGGCTTTCTGACCCATTTCTGGAAATTCAGAAGTTGTCAAGGGATACTGTAACAGGATCACAAAGTCTGGTTTAATCTGTACTTTCAGTACTACTCTGATTTAAGTTGCACTTTGCCAAAATCACCCTTTGGACACATTTATTCTAGGAGAATACACTCACAGAACAGGAATGGAGAAGTACCTTTTCCTTGCTGGCCACACAGTACCCAAGAGGAGACAGTCCGAGTCCCTGTGACCTGAAATGCTGTCCCTGGCTCTTGTAATCCTAATCCTGCTGAAAATAGGAACTGAGTGTGGCATACCCTGCATGACGCTCACAGCCCGGGCTGCAACAATCTCTTCCCAAGAGCACTAAACTAACTACAACTAGGGTTTCCCCCTTTTCGGGGTCAGAACGCCTGACTGCATGTTCTGTCTGGTGCAGCTTCATCCCCTACACACACTCTCTTCTGCAGTGTAGAAATTGATGCCACGTACACTTGCTGGCATGCCGGGTACCTCAGTGCAGTGCCCAATGCTGAAGTTTGGACAGTAATAAAGGATGGTGCTGGACAATTAATCCTATCCCCAAGAGCTGCATACACAAAAGAGCCAGTGCCATCAGAAGAAATAAAAATCAAGAGGCATAAATGTGGCACGATTCGATGGAGGTGGGTCCTTCCTGTCGGAGCTCCAACACCGTCCGTGCTCAGAGGGAGCGAGGGGAAGGAAAGGAGATGAGTGAGTGCGCTGCCTGCTGCAAATATTGACAGAACCATTATGGGCATGTATAAAACTCCCATTTGCGTGATGCAAGCGGGATAGTCTTTGAATACTTCTGTCTCGAGGAATTCTTTATTTTGCCATAGAAGAAAAATGTTTTCATATTCTCTCCTGCCGTGCAGACCTGCAGCCCGGCGAGCCCTTTTGCCCTTGAGAGCCATAACATTATTTGTTAACATTTTTATGATGCCAAATGGTCTGTGCTAGAACGGGTGCCATTCTTTAGCTGGGAAACCATATGGCATGCCGAGTAATAAATAAGGTATTGTGATAGTTAATGAACCTAATTGCCAGCAAAGGCTTTAATACAGGGAATGTGCTGCTGAGAATTTAGCACCACATTAGAGATGCAGCAGAGCTCCTCTGACTTCTGAGGCTTAATTTAAGTTCTATATTGCAAACTCCAGAAAATAATTCCAAACCCTCCTGCTGGAAAAGCAACCTGCTGGTAGACTGTGATTATACTGAATTACTAAAATCGCAATCAATTTTATACACTCTGTTAACCCTTGCTGGGGAACTTGACTCTCCAGGAGTTGAGGGGATGCCACTCCAAAGAGGTACCAGAGCCAAGTGAGTTGGAGCATCATGGTCATCATCCTCATCCTCCTCACCATGACTGGTCCTCTTGCCTGGCATCTCCCTCTTCTGGGAAGCACCCCTTTCCCTGGCCCACCCGCCTACCAACCAAGCTGACTGTGGGCAAAGCCAGGAAGAAAAGCCACAATTGTGAACGGTCACTGCTATTTTTCTCTGTGACCAACTAATAACTGCTGTTCCCGCGGCACGGTGGCACCACATGGCAGAAAGTGCTGGTGCTGCCTCGTGGCTCCCAGGAAAAAAGTGCTGGTGCTGCCTCGTGCTCCTGTGGGCAGAGCAGCAGAAGCAAACCTAAAAACACAGTTAAACTTGCTTTTACTCCCTCAGCCCTGGAGTGAGGAGAGCTCTTCTGGCCTAACAGAATCTCTGGCACTGCTACAGACTGTGAATGTGACCACAAGAGCCCCTTCAGTCCAGAACGCCCTTGGATAACTCGCGCCTGCAGAGATGTCAAGATGCCTCCTGTGCATCCCGTGGTGGAGAGGCCACTGCTCCTGCATGGGATCTTTTAAAGCAGCAAGCAGGGATGCACAACACCAGGTATTCCCTGTTAGGCTGCTGTGCAGCACACAGAAATCCACAGAAAGACAAGGAGGATATAATGGTGTTGGAAGGGCTATTTTCAAAACCTGCAGCAATCCCAGGTGCAAACATGGACCTGCTATCCCATGGAGAAAGGATATCCCTTGCCACAGGTCAGAGCTGTGCTGCAGCATGCCTGCACCTTCTCTGAGGACTGCTCCAAGCACTCCAAGTGCTCATCAGCATTGGAAACCTTCGCTCAGACTCCACACATCATCCCCTGAAATAGCCTCTCTTTGTATGAAAAGCTGCCCCTGGCTGGCAGCCCCTTTTTAGGGATTCATCCTTCCCCAGAGGCCACCAGCTCCACAGGGAGACCCACAGAGTCCTTGGAGAAGAGCAGCGCTGCTCCTCCAGCACCTCTGGAGGGGGGAACAGGAGGTTATTGGTTTCTTCCCTGCTCTGATTGCGCTCGGCTGTCCTGCAGTCACGTCCTCCCGCTGACGGCGGGCAGCCCGGCCCTGCCAGGCAGCGACATCCCGGCTGGAAGCATCAGCGAGGGAGGACAGGAAGGTTCCCTGGTGGGGCTGCCCCTCTCCATCCCTTAGCACCAGGTGCAGCTGGGTCCTTGGCCGCCCACAGACCTCTCCTGCCCTGGGCTTCGGGCAGGTGGCACAGGCTCCGTGCGTGCCACAGGGACACAGGGAGTCAGGGCAGGAGGTGGCCAGGGCCAGCGCACGACAGCAGCATCGAACGGGCAGAGCGGCGAGATAAAGAGCGGCGCAGGGCGGATTTAATACTGTACATAAATACACTTTACAGTCTGGGGAAGGCTCAGTGCTAAGAGGAAGCCATTGGAATATTTTATCGTGATGCAGATCGAGTGAAAAGACTGTGAATAAATAAAAGGGAAGATAATTATTTGATGGAGTTCTCTTAGGATATGCCACAGCAGGGAATACTTACAGAGAATACATATTACTAGAGAGACTCAGCTATTCAAGCATCAAACTAACCTATAAATTGTCAGAGGAGAAAATTGGAGGAGAGGAATGGATGGGGGTTTGGGCACCGGTCTCATCAGTAACGCCGGGTTGCGCTTTCCACCTTCCCCATCGCAATTCCCCCTGCCCGAGGAGTCACAGCCCTGAAAAAGGGAAGGCTGCCTCCGATAAATGTCTCTCAGGAATTACGGCCGAGCCACTACAGTACGGAGATGGTGTCGTTTATCTCCCCGCCATCTGCACGGGCTCGTCGGGCCGGGGTGCAGCCGCCTGCTCCCGGGAAGCCTCGTCTCTCCTGCACTTCTGCAGGACGAGGAGGTTCGTCAGCACAGCCCAGAGTGGCTCCTGAACGATCCAGCCTCTCCAGGCACCAGGCTCCCGTATCTAACCACACCCTCCAAGGCTGGCATTCACCTCACCCCCATTTCGGAGGGAATCCCTGCACGGGAAGGGGTTCCCGGCTCTGGGACCAGGCCGGTGCATCCCCACGGGGCATTTCCCAGAGCCTTTTCCCTTGAGCTGACGGACAACTGCCGAGTCCCAAGCTCTGCCATCCTGGGATCCCTCGACCTCACTTCTCGCCCACTCCCAAGCCAAGGCTCTCCGAAAAACGCACTTTGTCAAGCCTGAGGATCCTGCGCACACTCGCAGCACTGCTCGGAGCTATCCCCCCTCATTTCGGGCAGCGCAGCAGCATTTCCCTGAGATCAGAGTGCTTCCTAGAGGCGAGAGAGAGCGCCCAGCGCTCCCTGCCTCCCGCCGGCACAGCTCGCACCAGCCCTGCTGCCCTCCCACCCGGTGCCGGATCACTGCTCCCAGCTCACAATCCCTCGGGAATTCTATAAATTTAGATGGCACAGACAAAACCGAAACCGTGCTGATACAGGGTCTGTGGACGACAGCTTGTTTAATATGGTACCACTCCCGTACTTTTCTTTTTCTCCCCACTATTTTTGGCCCTGTTCGCCACAAAAGCACACCCTCACCCATACTTTCCCTCCTGCACAGCGCCAGCTCTCCTTCCTGGAGGCAGGTGAGACAAAAGTGGATACCAGGAGAAGGCTGGGGAACTTTCTGCCCGTGTCTCCTCCTGCCCCATGCCTGGAACAAGGACCAGGTCTGTGTGGGTGCAAACAGTTTACACCTTTTCCTGACAGGGCTGATGTCATTGTTTCTGAACATCTCCTGTCTCTGTGGGATTGAAGGAAACCTCCGGCTCCTTTATGGGGATGATGTAATCGACAGCCTTCGGTTCAAAGAGGAAGCCTCAGGTAATTAGCAGAGGTGCTCATTATTTTCAGCGAGACTTGCCACTGCTTCCAAAGCCCTGAGCAGGAGCAAAGCTGGTCTCGAGTGTGGGCTACATTTAGGGCTGGCTCAGACAACACAATCAAAGGCAGCCTGACAGTGGCAGGTCTCCCTCCCTCTGCCTGCCAGAAGGGAATTGCTCAGTCACCTGCACCCAGAATAGGACTTTGTCCCTGTTCCTGTCATTAATTTATTGCCTGTGAATAAGTGGGGCCCCAGAGATGCACAGAGCCCACCTGTTCCCTCACCCGGCTCTGACATTTGGAGCCTCGTCGGCAGGTACCGGCACTGGCAAATGGTCCCATAAACCATCCGCTAACGCGGCGCTGCCAACACGTGCCCGCCCTGCTCCCCTCCCTCCTGCAGCCGGGGGGCTGAGGGGAGCGCCCGGCCTGCCTGTGGGGATGGACACAGGCAACCAAGGCTTTTTAAAATAGATCTCATCTTTCCCTGGTAAAGCAGCTTGAATGCAGTGGTGGGATGCTCAAGGGGATGAGACAAAGCACCCTGCTTTTGGTAACGGGGCAGGGCACATGCAGGGGGGATAAACAGCAGTCCCTACTCTGTGTCACCCTTTCAACAGAGGTCATTCTTACACCAGTATCACTCTATTTACCCCAAATGCACCGCGCTGCTGTAATCGCTGCCATTCTGGACTCCAAACAAATCGGCCCTAAATGCTTTTCTGTTTTGTTAAAAGGGGACCGGAGGAGGGCGGTTTTAAAGCTGCCATCGCCGTAATGCAAGGAAATTACCATGTAGGACGCAGAGGCCTGAAAGCTGCACTTAATATCCCACACCTTTCCAAATCATTTGTGTCATGACAGTCCCAAAATAACGGTGGCTGGCTGGGATCTGCAGCAGGGACCCCCACTCCTCCCCTTAAGCCCACCACCAGTACAGGGGTGCCAAGTGCCCTGTCCCCTTCCCAAAGCCCCGACAGGACCAGCAGCACACAGAACCCTGCTCTGCCTCCACCTTCAGCTTTTGGCTTGGCTGCTGAAGAGCAAAGGCACTGGTGCTCGGTGTCCACAAACCTGGCTGGCTCCATTTATGGACACCTGAGCCTGTGTCAAGCACAGAACATCTCCAAAGTGTTCCAAAAATGGGCAGTAGGGTAAAATAAAAACTACAGGGTGGCCAGAAACAACACACCCATGTCAGACCTAAACCCACAGGAACCTCAACATTCGACCTCTTTATTTATCCCTCTTAGTACAGGGAGCACAGAGAGACTCCATGCTAATCCCAGGAAAAGAAAGTTTTTTACAAATAACCTGTAACCAATCCATAGGAGAGAGAGGAAACTCTCCAACTAAGACAGCCTTTGCTCCAAGGCTCCACAATGGCAGTGCCCAAAGCCACCCCAGCACAGAGCCCTAGCCCACACTGAGCTTTCCACAGCCACCTACCACACCTCCCAGAGACACAGGGAAGTGCTGCTGGCACAGGAATGCCCTGGCTGAGTGACCTGCTGCTGCCACAGCTCTTCTACAGAGCTCTGCACCTTCGGGCAGAGGAGAGACAGAGGTTTGGGATGAATCACACCACGACATGTAGGCAAAGTCCCATTAATGGAACCACTCCGAGGCACTGCGGCTCCTAGTCAAGTACCGGGAGCTGGAAGCCATATTTATGACTGAGATATATCCGCAGAGGGAGCAATAAACCGCAAAGCAAAGTATGAAGGTTTGCAGCAAACGCTGTAAAGTTTTACACTCCCGAAAACTGGGAATAAAAGATGTACCCATTTAAAGCAGAGTGGATGGAAAGGGTTTGCACAGGACTATAAAACAGCCTTATAACAGTTAATTGCTACTTTCTTGTTGCAGCCCAGAGAAATTCAAACCAGGAAAAGAATGGCTTAAATCCCCCTCGAAGAGTGGGAGCACAGAAAGGAGAGCAAGAAGCAGAGAGAGGAGTGCAGGGAACGGGAACCTTTTGTTTGGGATCCTCTGCACCACGTGGAGAAGAGACGCCTTTTGTTCCTGGTGCTGGGCTGCTCCTGCTCCCCTCTGTGGGCAGAGCCTCTGGGGGCTCCGAGACCCGGAGCAGGGGCCCAGCAGCGTGGCCAGTTGTTAATTACATATCATTTATAAGATCCCATTGATGCCCACACAACAGAGGCTCAGCCAAACATCTGTCCCTGGGACGAAGGGGGCAGAGGGAAGGGCACAGCAATGGGTGGGTTCCTCTGACCCTGATGGGAACCTTGAAGCACAATATTTCTGACCACAGAAATACAGGGGAAAACTCAAAATGTTTTCTGCAACAACCGAAACAACCAGCCACCTCGAACCAACCCCCACAAAAGCAGTAGCACCCAGTGGTGCCCTTAAAGGACACTTATCCTTACCACAGCACCTCCCCAGGCCAGCGTTCTGCCACACAAGCTGGCTGCTTCCAAACCTCCTCTGGGACGCCAACAGGAGCCATGCTCATAGCAGAGGCCATGTAGAGCCCAATCCAGCAACACCTCGAGATGCTGCAAGCACTAAAGCACTCCCCCAGCTCCCTCTGCCCTTTATAATCTCCCAGCTGCTGCCCAGGTGAGGGGACGAGGCCAAGGTGCTTCTCCATAGGCTGGGAGAGCTCCCCTCCTCCCTCCCCAGCCTTCTGCAGGTGCTGCTCCTTTTTTGTGTGATTTTCCCGCTCTGCAGTGGCAGGTTTTGTGTGTTACCCAGAAAGCAGAGGGATGCGTTCCTCGCTGTAAACATCGAGACGCTGTTTCTACCCGTCAGAACAGCACTTAGGTGGAGATGACAATGGAGCTCACGCAGCCCTAATCACACACTTTGATTGAAATAAGAGTACAGGGGAAAATGGAAATCAGATGCCTGGAGCCAAGCTCTCATGGAGCTGGGAAGCTGGAGCGCCAGAGCCATTCCGGGGGCTGCCACAAGCTCAGGGGCTGGCCCTTTGGGCTGACCTAATAGTGGCCTTCTAGTGCCTGAAGGGAGCCTGCAGGAAAGATGGAGAGAGACTATTTAGAGCATTTACTATTTACAGCCTGGAGTGACAGGACAAGGGAGAAAAGCTTCACACTGACAGAGAGTAGGTTTAGATCAGGCACTAGGAGGAAATTCTTCCCTGTGAGGGTGGGGAAGCCCTGGCACAGGTTGCCCATAGAGGCTGTGGCTGCCCCTGGATCCCTGGAAGTGTCCAAGGCCAGGTTGGACGGGGCTTGGAGCAACCTGGTCTGGTGGAAGGTGTCCCTGCCCACGGCAGGCCAATCCCAGAACATTCTGTGATTCTATGATTCCCAGGACCAGGCAGTGCCAGGCTGGCACTGAGGGCAGTAAGTCTTGCCAGCTCTGAGATGCTCTGCCACTCCTGCTCAGAGGCCTCTGGGTGCTGACAGTTTGTACTTTTATCCCCAGGTCATGTCATTCAGTGAACAAAATCAGGCTCTAAGGATTGAAACCTAAGTACTGCACTGGCCAATGCCCTTGGGTCAGCTTGCCTGGCCAGCAGGGCTCTCGCCGGGCCTCGTGTCCCAGCACTGCAGTAGCAGGGAGCACTGACTGTTGGCTTTGCTGTCAGAAGAAAACCTCTTTACCACGTTCGTCTTTCAAGCTGATGTCCTTTTTACGCCTCACATGCTCAGCAGAGGGTTTGGCAGTGGCAGGTCTGGCTCAGTGAGGGGGTTTGTGAAGCAAATGCACCTTGGATCTACAATTGCACTTATTAGTTTGACGATGATGTAGCAGCTCCTCTGCTGCCACTTCTAACGATGGATCCTCAAAAAAGCACAGGCCCGATATATAGATTTGGAGTCGGTAATGAGCCTAAAACTGTTTGATCATTTCGGCTCCAGCTGGGCGAGTGGGAGGAGGACGAGCTGCTGTGGCGACCTGCCAGCGCAGGAAGTGCGGGGCTCTGCTGCCTCTCTGTGGCGGTGACGGCGAAGGAGTTGTCACCACCGTGTCCCCTCCGAGCTGCTCAGGACGGCGGGCGAGGGGCTGCCGGCGGCTGCAGAAGTGTTATTACCGAAAAAGCAAGGCTCAGCAGAAAACTGGAGAGCGAGCCTAAGTTCTGCTGACGAAGGTGTCCAGCTGGAGTGCAGCGAAGCACGCAGAGGGGAGGTACAAACTGAGAGTACGGCGGGGGCTGCGTGGCACGGGAGGAGCGAGGAGCGGAGCTGGCTCCCGGCAGGGTGGAAACGCCAGCGATCTTCACGGAGGCAGAGTTTTACCAGTGGAATTTTGACCCTCGGGAGTATTCGAAAGAATTTTACAGCATGAGCACCAGCCGGGAAGGGGCAAGCGCATTTATGATGCAGAATTTGAGGAACCTGCATAAAATGTTGTCCTTAGGTGAGCACTCCCGAGGCGTTCGGAGGCGTGGGACGGCACCGCTTCCCGGGCTGCCCACCACGGAGCGAGCTGTGCAGACACAGACGCACACCCGCTTTGTTAAGAACACCCCTCTGCCTGCACGTGCGTCCGTGCAGACAGGGAATTGCAGCTGGAGCTGGGCCAGTTTCTGGGAACACCATCAAACCCAGCTGGGGCCGGGGGGCGTGGGGACAGTGCCTCTGCCCCAGGAGCTGGCACTGCCCCTGCTGTGGACCCGCTGCAGGAGTTGCGCCTGGGCTGGGCTGTGGCCAGAGAGCCTTGGCATTGGGGTGTGGGGCTGTGCCATGGGTCTGTGGCATTTGGGGTCACATTTCTGGGGTAGGGGGAACACAACCTGAGGGGCTCTGAGATGTTTCTGCCCTGGGGCAGTTTCCATCCTCACTGGGATGGTTTGCCCCCCACTCTGCACCAGATGGGCTGAGAGGTGACATCTTGATAGATGTTGGCTGTGGCCCCACCATCTACCAGCTCCTGTCTGCTTGCGAGCACTTCCAGGCCATCATCGCCTTGGACTACACTGACCAGAACTGCCGGGAGCTGAAGTGGCTGAAGAACGAAGCAGGAGCCTTTGACTGGGAGCCAGCGGTGACATAAATCTGTGAACTGGAAGGGGACAGGTGAGGCTGGTGTCCTACTGCCTGTCACCGACCGTAGCGGTGGCACAGGCCATGTGCGGTGCCAGGAAGCCAGAGGCACAGACGCTAAATATCCACAGAATGAGCCTTCATCTACTTATTTTTGCATTTTCTTGCCAGGGGGAAGTCGGCTGAGAAGCAGGAGAAACTGAGGAAGACGGCGAAGCGGGTTCTGAAGTGCGATGTGACCAAAGGCAACCCACGGGCCGCGTGTCCCTGCCGCCAGCCCACTGCATCGTCTCCACCCTGTGCTTGGAGGGTGCCTGCAAGGACCCGCCCACCTTCCGCAGTGCCCTGAGGAACATCGGCACCCTCCTGAAGCCAGGGGGGCACCTGGTCATGGTGACTGCCCTCAGGGACACCTACTGCACCTTCAACAAGCAGGCTTTCTCATGCCTCTGTCTGCAGAAACACGAGGTGGAGGAGGCTGTGGTGGGTGCTGGCTTCGAGGTGAAGCTCAGCGAGGCACAGCCATGCACGGTGAACGGCGACCGCATGGACCTCAGGGGTGTGCTCGGCCTGGTGGCACGGAGGTGTCCCTCTGCCAGCGCGTAGCGTGGGGCTCTGGGGGGGACAACAGTGCTCAGTCTGGCTTCAAAAAGCCTTTTTGGTGTAGCCCAGGGGCTCCCAGCCCTTTGTCTGGCACTAAATAAACTCCTGAGTGCTCCAGCCATGTCTGTGAGCTGGGATTTGTGCAGCACATGCAGCACCCAGGCTTGGGGTAACCCCAGCAGCTCCCCCCAGCCCAGGGACAGGGATAGTGCCTGGAAGGAAGAAGGGTATAATTATATAAATACTTAAAAAACAAAAAACCCTGAGACAAACTCCCCAAACAAATAAACCACCAAGCCTCTTCTAAAGCTGAAACTAGCAAGTGGAATTGGTTGAAATCTCAGCAATTTTTCCAAGTGCCTGCGCATTAAGAGTGCAAACAGGCAGCCAAAGAATGGGGTTTTCCTCCCAAAGCAAAAGTTTCTGGTTTTCCACTTTGCTACTTTGAAGGGCAAAAAGGGCACTATAGTGACACAAACAAGCACAACAGAATTCCAAGGGCATCTCTGAAGCACCTGAAGTGGTTCCTGTTCTCTCACTGTGCACTTCTCAAGCCTGGGCTGGGTGAGGCTGCACCAGGCAATGCCTGAGCCCACCAGCTCCTACTGTGGCCTCTGGCCAGGGCCGTGGCACTCGCACGTGGAACGAGCCACGATGGCACGAGCGCCACACGCTCCCAGCCAAGCCCGAGGGGACCCAGAGAGGGAAAACAGGCAGAGCAAAGTAAACGAGGCTCCAGGGAAATTAAGGCAAAGTGGAAGTCCTGGCAAAGCGAGGTAATAATTCCCTTTCTGAACGAGTGACTGTTTGGAATTTAACCAGGCGAACGCGATTAAACCAAATGGATATAAATTCTAGGTGCGGTGGCAAGTAATGAAGTGGAGAAAATGAACAGCACCCAATTAACAAGGAAATCGGATCTGCCGCAACGCGTGGGGATCTAATGAAACATGAAGGCTCAACTGCCCCTTTCAAAATTTTTCCAGATGGAGAACACCCATTTTACATCCAGCATCTTCTGGGATACCCAGGGGATTGCAGTGGCTGGGGAGAACCGACCGGATGCTTTCCAAGTCCTTGGAGAAGTGAAATCCCTGGGAAGGCTGGAGCGGGTCCCAGTCTGACAGGATCCAGCCGCAGGAGCAGCTGGGCTTGGAGCCCCCCGGAGAGAACCCCCCGTGTTCCACCGCAGCACCCCCGGAATGCAGAGCCCTCGCGGCTTCCCTGCTCCCAAAGAACCCATCCGGGGGTTTTTAACCTGCATCCCGGTTTTCAGCTGGCTGGCCCAGACCCCTTTAGCTCCCCATCAGTTTCACAGCAGCCTGGGAATAACGGGGAAACGCAGAAAACCCGGCACTGGCCGCCAAGCGACAGGGCCCGGGCGCAGGCTCGTGATAGGGATGCGCTGTCGCGATAGCGGAGCCGGTGCGCGTGACGCATCAACTACTCCCGATGGGCAAACGGGGTCTGTTGCCAGTTACTGGGTAATTACAGGCCACCAGCGAATTCCCGGGGCCTGCAGGCGGGGGCTTCCCACGTCCCGTGTGCCCCGGCACAGGCGGGCCCATCCCGCCCGGATTCTGCGCCCGCAGCTGCCGCCGAGCCGGTGCTCACGAGGCGCCGGTCCTGCCCACGCTCCCTTTCCCGTGCCTGGCTCCACTCCTATTCCCGTTCCCGGCCCTGGCCCCGTTCCCATGCCCGCGTTCCCTCCTTCCCATGCCCATTCCCGTTCCCGTTCCCCCGTCCCCATGCCCGTTGCCCCGTCCCCCTTGCCCCGTTCCCGTTCCGCCCCCGCCGGAAGGGGCGGGCCCTGCGCGCACGCGCCGCCGCCGGTGACGTCACGACAAGCGCCGCTCGCGGGGTGGGGGGCGCAGCCGCTGGAGAGCGCGCGCGCTCAGATCTCGGCGCGGCGATGGGGGCAGCGGCTGCCGAGGCGAACCGGACGCTGTTCGTGGGGAACCTGGACCCCAAGGTCACCGAGGAGCTCATATTCGAGCTCTTCCACCAGGTACCGCCCGGCGCCCGTGCTGTGTGTACCGGGGGAGGACGCGGCGGGGGGGCCGCGGTCGCCATGGCCGGCGGGGCTACGGCGGCCGCCGCGGGACAGGGTTCGGCGGGGCGCACGTGCTCGGCGGCGGTCGCTCCCTCCCGGTGTTTGCTTAACGTCTTCGCCCCCGATGCCAGGCGGGTCCCGTGATCACCGTGAAGATCCCGAAGGACCGGGATGGACGGCCCAAGCAGTTCGCCTTCGTCAATTTCAAGCACGAGGAGTCGGTGCCGTACGGACTGCGGCTGCTTAACGGGATCAAGCTGTACGGGCGGCCCATGCGCATCCAGTTCCGATCAGGTACCGGAGGGACCTTAAATAACCCGTTTTCTAGAGGGAAAGTGGACTGCTGTCAACTGCCCCCAGCCTGCAGTAGAAACGCAGTTAATCGGGTAAATTGCAGGAGCCTCTCACCAAGGGGTCCCTCATCTGCCAGCTCTGCTCCTCTCACACACTTCTGTCCCGGTGCTTCCACCAGGGACCGTCTGTCCCTCATGGCCGGTGTAACCCCCTCGGCTGAGCCTTCTCTTTGGGTTTTTATTGGTTATTCCTGCAGCACCTCTGAGATCTGTTCTAAATTATCACATGAGCATCAAGAATTGCATCTGATGGTGGTTAAATGAGGCACATTGGCTACAATATCTCTGCCTTTTCCTGGTGGGAATTAAGACAGTTGCAGTGCCTTATTTTGGTAACTGGACCATGTGCTTTTGCAGATCACTGACGAAACATGAGAACCAATTAAAAACGTGGAAACTTGAGAGCCAATTCAAAATGGATTAATGTCCTGCAAGTTCACTTCACACCCGAGTTCCTTAACTGGTATTCGTGGGTCTCCTGAAATATTTGTCTCTCCCCAGGAAGCAGTCATGCAGCCCAGGATATCAATCCATCCTGTTCCCCGCTTGGAGCTGCTGGCACCAGCCCTCCTGGGATGCCTCATCCAGCGTCCAGCTGCAGCAGGTATGAGTCTCACCAGCACAGGAGTGTGGAATGGAGATAGACATTGCATGGCTCACAGTGTTCCTGGCTACTTCCAAGTGCAGTTTGGTGTTTCTTCCCTGTGGAGAGAACACCAGTGGGATGCAGATGCCCCTTGGACTGCAGCACTTGTGTGTTTAAGGCTGAAACTCCTGATCTGTTTTCCCTGCAGGTATGAGAGGGTTCCAGATGGCATGGCTGCACCAGGGTTCCCGTCGAGCCTGCAAAGACAAGCGGTGGTACGTGCACACGCTCACAGGCACAGGTTGTGGGAATATACTTTTGGAGTGCTGAAATGACAATTCCAGGAGATTTGAATCTCCTGGAACAGTTGGGAGGGCTCTGGGCTGTGGGAGTCCAGCTGTGGGTGAAGTAGCGAGTAATGGTTATTAAGCTCGCATTCAGTCTCGCTTCCAAGCCAGCCTGTTCCGTTCTGGTATTTACAGTGTGAGTTAGAGGCCAGCCCAGGGTTTAGTTCAAAAGCACTCCGCTGGGCAGCGAGTGTACCAAACCGAGCGTGCCTTTCCCTCTTTCCCTTCCAGATGAACAGTGTGGCTCGGCAGCAGCCCCAGTTTGGGGGCAAATACGAGCAGCCCGGCTTTGCCCCTCCTGGCTACCCCCACTCCTTCCACGCCCCGCCGGGCTCCCCGGGGCCGCGGCGCCCTGAGGGGCCGGCCCTGCGCAAGGGCCGGCTGGGCTCCCACCCCTACCCCCCGGACAGCCGCCACTTCGGCCGCGAGCGCTTCGGGGAGCGCGGCCCCGACTACGGCCGGGGCAAACGGGATGAGTACGGCTTCGACGAGAGGGGCCACGACGCCGAGCACCACTACCGGGGTGGCCGGGAGGAGCACTACGACGACAGGCACCGGGACAGCTGGAGCTACGACTACCGCAGGGAGAGCTACAGAGAGGCCAAGTGGCACTCGTCGCGGCATTGATGGACTCGAGGGCAAAGCAAATGTGACCTGTTTCCCACTGAGTACATGTATAAATCCCACCCCCTGCAAAACCCCCAGTGAAGTCACCTTTCAGTGTTTGTAAAAATACCAGCAGTGCAGTCCTGCCAAACTCTGGTCTCAGTATTAAATGTGTTAACTCACACTTCAGGGCTTTTCAAGGGGTAAAAAAGCCGTGGTGAAGTTTTTGAGAAACCACCACTCTGTCCTTGTGTCACAGAGAAGTGCTGTTAGTATTTTTTTAGGAGAAAGGAACATCTGTGTCAGATGGAAGGGTCTAACCTTTTAAGCAGAGTCGAGGTGGAACAGATGCTGCCTGGCATCTGCAGCATTCCTCGTGTTTTTTATACAGTCACAGAATCACAGAGTGGTCTGGGTTGGTAGGTACTTTAAAGACCACCTCATTCCAACCCCCTGCCATAGGCAGGGACACCTTCCACTAGACCAGGTTGCTCAGAGCCCCACCCAACCTGGCCTTGAACGCCTCCAGCGATGGGGCATCCACAATTTCCCTGAGTAACCTGTTACAGTGCCTAAGCACCCTCAGTGAAGATTTTTTTCCTAATATGTAATCCAAACCTACTCCCTTTCAATTTGAACCCATTCCCCGTTGTTCATATAAAATATTACAATATTGTCTTTGAGAACATTAAAAGTCTCCCTGGGGAAAGCCCCTGGGTGAACCCCCTCCTTTGAAGCGGGGGGAGCGCAGCTCCTCCGTGGGACCGGTGACGGGAGGAGCACCCCGGACTACTCCGGACTACATCTCCCAGCAGCCCTTGCGGCGCGTCCGCCCCATGGAGCGCGGGGGGCGGCGGGGGGCGCGGGGAAGGACCGGACGGGACGGGGGGCGCGGGCCCCCGGGCGCGCTGACGCTGCCGCTCGCCCCTGGCAGATGACGGGCCTGGACGTGGAGAAGGACCAGATCTTGGAGATGGCGTGTCTGATCACCGACTGCGACCTCAACGTGCTGGCCGAGGTGAGCGGGCCGGGCGGGACCCAGCGGGCAGCCCCGGCCGCAGCGGGACCGCGCCGCTTCCAGGGGATGCTGGAACAAAGTAACCCCGGGCGCTGCCCGGCCCCGGCCGCGCTGGGATCCGCTGCTCTGCACCGGGAGCGCGGGAGTGGCACCGGAGCGCGGGGACCTGCGTCACACTGCACTTGGTGTCTCCAGGCTGAAACTGCTCCGTGCTCTGCTTGTGCTTGGGACTAAACTTTTACATGCGTCTAAACTTTTTTTTCCATTACCTTTATGTTTTCCTCTCCCCGACAGGGCCCGAACCTGATTATCAACCAGCCCGACGAGCTGCTGGAGAGCATGTCCGAGTGGTGCAAGGAGCATCACGGGAAGGTAAAACCCTTCTCCGTCTTGGCTGCGATGAGAATGACGTGTAATTCTGAGCGATCAGCTGCAGTACGGCCGCCTAAGCAGGGACAACTCCTCTGCTGAGCAGTTTGCAGTCAGACAGAGGGGCTGAAAGATAGGAGACAGTATCTGTCTTATTTTGTATTGAGGAGCCTATGTGGAATGTTTTGCCCAGGGTCTCACAAGTCATCTGCAGCACAGTTCAAACTGCACTCGGGGATCTTTAGCCTTCGGCTTCCAGCTTGCCTGAAGCAGCCTGTGCTTTGCAGCCTGGTTTCTGATAAGTTGGAATAGTGCTGGAAGCTGCTTCCTGGTTTGAGAGAGGGAAGCATCAGCACAGCCCAGCAGCAGTGAGGCTCCCCTGAGAGGGCTGGAGTAGGCAGGGGGGGCCAGAACGGGATCTGTTGCTCAGGGATGTGCCACTGGCTCGCATCTCCCAAGGCGGAGGCTCAGCCTCCTTCTCCCAGTGTGAGGTTGGGAATTTGGGTTTGGTTCCTTGGTCCTCTCAAAGAGCTGCTGGCCACCTCCTGCCTCTGTGGGAGCCCTGGTGTAGGCTGGGTTGGGTGGGCTCCTCTGACAGCTCCACCTGCTGAAGTCTTGCATAAAATAATTCAAAATAGTTCCAGTGGAGAAGGGGAAGGTGAATCTTGAATGCCTGAGTAAGACCAGGTGCAGGATTGGTGCAAAACAGTCCAGAGCCAGTGAAATGCAGATTTCTTCCTGTAGATTCTGATGCACGTGGGATTAAACAGACCTGTAAGCACCGGGCCTTTGCCTGTCCCCTCAGTGCTGTGAGCCTCGTGGATTTTTTAACTGAAAGCTTCACTTTTGCAGCATGAGATTATTTTTAGTTCTTTGGGCCACCAAAGAAAGGTTCCTCCTTGCCAGCAGCAAGAGAGCAAATGAATTTTCCAGTCCCTGATGATGAATTGAAATTCAAGTTAGTTTTCAATTAAGGGCTGAAGTTTTAAGATACCCATAACCCCCCCTCCTCCCCCTTCGGCGTCTTGCTCTCCCTGGGAAGAATTAGCAAGAGTTTGGGAAATGAATATTAATTTACTAGGATGGGTGCTTCTCCCTGCTCCAGTCGAGGATTCCAGCTCGGCTTCAGCTCGGGAGTGAATTGGAGATGGTAGCATGCGTCCTTGCTGCTCCTGAGGAGCTACTTATTTTTAATTGACTAAGAGAAGAGAAGCAATTAGAATATAGATGAAAATGCTGCCACATAATGAATTTTTTAACCACCACTTGGATCTGTCAAGTAGATTTTTGCGGCACAGTCGTGGAAATATATAGCGTAGCCAGATGGAAATAAATCACTGAGAACACTTGGAGAGGATTTGACATTTAACTGTTGAAAAAAAAGAAGGGAGGAACTTGTCTGATTTATAGGAATCTTGATAAACCCTGAAGGCAGGATCCTGTTTATTTGTGTTCACTGGTACCTGCTGCTCCCTGCTGGGGAGGCGAGTGCCTCTCCTGAAACAGGGATATAAAGGGATGTAATGCTCTCCTGGCCCAAGGATGTGCAGGTGGATAAACAACACCTCACGCCTTGGTAACTGAGAAGAACTCTGAGCAAAGAAATCAAAAAAAGGGAAAGAAAAAGCCCCAAACCCCACAGGAAGGTCAGTGCTGCCAGGACTATTTACCTGCCTTGGTGTTAACTTCCCTGGGGAGAGTAAAGGCTGGGGGTGCCCCAGAGAACTGAGATGCAGAGTTCAGGAGGTACCTGGGGAACAAACAGCACTCAAAGGGTTGACCTTTCACTGCAGAGTTAAACATTTACTTGAGAACTGGAGCATTCCTGGCAGTGTCTGTGACAGAGGGTTCCTGATTTATGACTTGGCTCTTTTTTTGCAGTCTGGCCTTACTAAGGCTGTGAAGGAGAGTAAAATCTCGCTGCAGCAGGCAGAGTACGAGTTCCTGTCCTTCGTGCGGCAGCAGACACCCCCGGGGCTCTGTCCTCTCGCAGGTGAAGCATCTTCTTTCTTAACTACAGCAACATCATCCATCCCGCACTCCCGGCGGGATGCAAACACCCACTGGCCCCTGTGGCAGGGATGTGTTCCTCTTCTATGCTGGGTATCCAACCAAAGGCCAAATAAGGATCTTCCAGGTGTCCTGCTACCCAGAACTGCTTTCAGAATGTTCATATATGATCTTGGGACAGGTGCTGAGTGAAATTAATACCAATGGCCATTTTCACTTGGCAAAAAACCCAGTGTTGGCATAATTCTTTGATATTTTTCTGTGTGACACAAATTGTGGGAGTAGTAACTGAGGAATTACTAGAGGTATTAATATTATAAACCCTGTGTGATCTGATCCTGCAATGAAAATCTGACAAAACTTTACAATCATATTTGCTAGAAAATGGGATAAATGAATGGTTTTTCTTCCCCTGTGATCTCTCCCAGCTTGCTCCGCCTGCTGCTCGTTTCCATGTCGCTCTGTACTGTCTTTGAAGAAACATCTTGTTTTGTGTCTTTGTAGGTAACTCTGTTCATGCAGATAAGAAATTCCTTGACAAATACATGCCGCAGTTCATGAGGCACCTTCATTACAGGATCATTGATGTGAGCACTGTCAAGGAACTTTGCAGGTAAATGTTCCCCCAATTAAGTGGTGTGAAAGACACCCCGGGGACACCCATTCATGGTGCTGGGGCTGGTGGTGCAGATCACAGCAGGGGGACTCGCAGGGCTGGGGCTTCTCTGGGTGTCAGTGGAACCAACGTTTCTTCACCAAGTGTAAGAAACCTGCAGCAGCCACCAGACGTGGTTTTGAATCCCAGTTTTCTTTTTAAGTGGCAGTTTTTCTGCTCACAGGCGCTGGTATCCAGAGGAATACGAGTTTGCACCAAAGAAGGCGGCTTCTCACAGGTGAGCTTTGTGCTTCTGTCTCTGCCAGGGGACAGGGCAGGGCTTGTCCTGCAGGGAACTCTGCTCTTCCTGAGCAGGATATGGGGCTCCCTGTGAATTCCAGCATCCTGTGTCTGATGTTAAGTGGAGACTGTGTGCTTCTGCACCCTGTCAGATGTTTGTATTCTCCTGTCCAAAGCCTAGATAGTGTAGGGAAAGGGATTATTAAAATCCAGAGAACCAGAAGTTTCCTCAGCCCTTCTGATTCACTCTGCTCTTCGAGGTGCATGTTTGTTGACCATGCAAACAATCACTTAATCGGGGTTATCTGCCCTTTTTCTGGGCAGAGTTGGTCACAGAAACACGAAATTGGAGAACTGTGAATGGGGGGTGAGAGTCCTGCTCCTGCCTATTTCCTGAGCTTGGAATGTGCCAGAGAGGTAGTGGGAAGGAGCCAGGGGACCTCTGTGGCTCCGCTCTGATGTGACCGCGCTGGGCAGGAGGGAGGCTCTGGTACAGACAGAAGGAGGAGGGCTGGCTGTCGCAGAGGTCCTGGCAAAGTCATGGTTGATGTGCTTCTGCATGGAGCTGAGCCCTGAGCAGGCCCTGGCTGGAGCAGAGGGCAGGTCTCTGGAGCGCTCGTCTCTTCCCTTGGATCAAATTGTTTTTAACAGCCAGCGCTGCAGACCCTGTTGGTTTCCAGCAGCTCTGTGTCCCACCGTGACATAAACTAATAAGCTGTGTGTTGCTCCCTGGCATGTTGGCACTGCTGGACTTTTACCGCTTCCCTGAGACAATGAGGGTTATTTTCATTTCTGACAGATGCAGATTTCATGTGCATCAGTTTGGTTTCCTGCAGCCTGGAAGTTTTCAGTGGCATTAGGATCTGGGCGTAGCTGGAGATGTACCCAGGCACTTTGAAACCCTCCTTAATTCTCTTTCAGAGCACTTGATGACATCAGGGAAAGCATCAAAGAACTCCAGTTCTACAGAGACCACATCTTCAAGAGGAAAACGGATGAGAAGAAAAGGAAACTGATTGAGAACGGGGAAAGCGATAAAGCTGCCAGCTGATTTCCCCTCCCACCGCGCCAGCCTGTAGCACACACTAGATGCGTCTCCTGGTTCTTTTATGTTTGCCCGTCTCTTGGGAAGCTGCACCCTGGGTTACCTTGTTTCTTACCAGCTGTTCAATGCAGACAGAAGCCTGAGTTGCTGCTGCTTTTCACTTTGAGCGGGGAATCGGCACACTGGGCCTCAGCAGCGCCCGGGTTCGGATGGTGTAGGTGAAACACGCTGTTTGATACTCCTTACACCTGGTTTTAGGTGCAGTCTTTCATGACACAATAAAACAGTTCAGTTGAAAGATGGTGGTTTTGGACAGCCTTTCTTTGGTGCTCGCCACGCTGCCAGGTGAACCGCTGTTCCTGGCCTCCCCGGGGCTGTCCGGGAGCGGGAGCTGCCAGCCCATAAACCAGAGGGTGTAATGGAGCGCGGGGTGTGCGGCTCCCAGGCATGTTTTTATTATGGGCATTAATAATAATGGCCATCCAGGGCTTCTCAGTCTCGCTGATTGTTGGAACACCTGCTCTGCCAACCCTAGGAATGATTGTTATTGCAGAGAGGCCGTTAAAATGGTTAATGGGGCAAATAAATGAGTCTGTGAAATGTCTCTCTCCTCTGTCACCAACTCCCAGGTAAGTCAGCAATTCCAGCGAGGTTTGTTTTCTGTGTGGGCAGGCTTGAAGCAGGGCAGAGCTGAGGGACATCCCTGCACAGGGTCATACTCCACAGCCAGCACCTGCAGAGATGCCTGGATGCATCCCTATAGGACTGCTGGCCCCCACCCGCTGGGGCCCTGGGACGGCACCGTGTTGGAGCCAAGGACACACAGTTCACCCTTGTCCCAGAAGCTCCCCAGACCCACATCACGGCCACGTGCCAGCAGAATCCACTTTGACTTTCATTTCCATGTTAGTTTTCTCTCCTTCGACTTCTTCTTTCTGACCTACTTCTCCTGCTTTTCATATTTTATTCCTTGTTAAGATGCTTTTGTTTTTCTCAAAACGTTTTTTAAGGAAAATATGCCACCCGTGTTTATAAATTTTTAAATATTGTTTATTCTTGCTTCTGAAGTAACGTTGCCGTATGGAGGATTTTTCTCTCATTTCCCTGTGTTATGCAATAGCATTCCTGGTTTTCTGTGCTGGCATCATTTGAGGTTCCAGTTTAGTACAAGTTTGTCGTGCACTTGGCAGAGCACAGATAAACCCCACCAAAGTGGGTATTATTTTGGTCTGGAAACAAAGCTCCCTCCTGCAGCAGGGGCAGGAGAGAGGGAATGGGCAAGGACCCCCTGGCTTCACACTATTCCCTTCTGTAGGAGCACTTGCACCAGTTGTTTCCATGCTCTGAAAGCTCCATCACCATCACACAATCACAGAGGTTCCAGATACAGGGATGCAAATTACTGTGGGTTTGGATGTGGCTTTCCCCAGGGAGACTTTTAATGTTCTCAAGAAAAAAAAATTCCTCAAAGGC
Organism: Gymnorhina tibicen; assembly: GCA_013399875.1. Lineage (NCBI taxonomy): Eukaryota > Metazoa > Chordata > Aves > Passeriformes > Artamidae > Gymnorhina > Gymnorhina tibicen. Next base: position 267,804 of record VXAZ01000607.1, read on the forward strand.
AAATACAGAGTGTGCCTGGGAGCCCTTGGCTTCACCCCTTAACGCCTGTCGAAACCTCTTGGCTCAAGGTGGTTAACAGCACATTAAACCTGTAACTGCACAAGGAGTTTGTGTTCCCGTTCTCACTGTCCGGGAGTCCCCACAGCTCCAGCCGCTGCCCGGATGGAGAGTTTCCCATATGGAAACTCCTTCCGGACATGAGCCATTTGAGCCTCCCACCATGGCAAAAAGAGAAACCAGTTATCTCCAGTTATCCCTCCCTCCCTCCTTCTTTTCTCTGCCCTTCCCTGCACCTCTCGTTCTCTCCATCCATCCATCCATCCATCCATCCATCCATCCATCCATCCATCCGCACTGCACTATTTGGGTGCAAACCACAGAAATCAGGAAAAATATCAGCTCATGCTACACTTTTGCCCAGCTTCAGTGCGATCTGCTCCCATTCTCATTTTTTAGAGAAATCCTTCTGCTCCCAGGCACAGCTTCTGGCTCCACTGCAATGGTCCAGAAGAACTTCTGCCCTCTGGCAGCTGTGGCATGGACATAACATCAACCTTATGAAGGCAGGGGATGAAACAGTGACCCTCAAGACACATTCCCCCCCAGTTTGTTCGGGCCGAGCTGGATGCTTGGAGATGGCAGGGATGTGTTGGGGACACTGCACAGCCCACGCTGGCACCGCTGCCAGTGCTGCCCACTGGCCTTGGGAGCTTCTGGGTGCAGCTGCATCAGCTCAAGGTCGGCTGCAGAGAGCCTGGAATAGAAAACCTTCAGACATGATTTTTGTCTCTTTTTTTTCCTCCCACTGCCGCTGATGATACCCTTTTACTGGAATAACTCTCTCCTGCTGACAGATAAGCTTTTAGGGTAGTGAAATCTCTGTGACACTTTAAGTGCCCTAAATGACAAAACAAGGACGTGCAAGATTACCCCGCGACTACTCCGTAAAACACAACTTGTCAGGAAGTTGCCACAGCCGCCCAGGCCCCATGAGGACGGGGCACCCCCATCCGTCCCAGGACTGTCCTTCCAGCAGGAGAGCAAGCAGGATAGCGTGGGCAGAGGGAAGAGAGGGAAAGGGGCAAAACAGCGGTCAGCGTGAGGAAGAGCCTCCCAAGCCATGGGGACGGAGGGTCCCTCTGGAATCAGGGACCTGTCTCTCTGCCGCCTCCCCACTGATGGATGGGATCCAAATGGCCATAAATTGCCGGGTGCTGCAGCAATGTTTTATCCCCGTGCCGGAGGAGCCGCCGGCAGCGGCGCGGTGCCGCGTGCGGGGCACGGGCTGTCAGTCAAGTGCCAAGCGGCGCGGGGAGGGAGAGGTGGCAGTCGGTGAGATCCATTCCCCGGCACTAACGCCAGCGGGGAGAGGAGCATAAATGGGTGTGATAATGGTGTGATAGGGCCTAGCAGACACCGCATTTTGGAAAAGTAAACAATTATCTGGCGAGTCAAGTGGCACCTACTGACCCCTCAGCTCTGGGCACTGAGGGCAGGTCACAGGGTGCAAATCCTTCTGCTTCCCTAAGACCAGGCTTTGTTGTTTATCCTCAAAATCCCCTTTCCTGGGAAGTCTGGGGGGAACTCTGTTCTGAAAAACCATGCAGCCTGTGTGAGGGCACAGCCAGGGAAGATGCCCTGCACCTTCCCCAGACAAAGTCCTTTCCTGCACTGCACTTGCAAGGGAATAAAATCAGTGTCTGCTCCTGACCCAACAGACAAGACCGGAGGGAGGATCACGCTCTCCAAACTTTGCAGAAGGGAAATGAAGCGCAGAGAGATGAAGTGACCTCCTTAAGGTCGCATGGGGAATTTGTAGCAGAGCCAAGAACTGAGCTGAGATCTCCAGGGTCCTCATCTACTTCTTCCACTGTAAGATATTCCTTCCGCTTTCCCTCCAGCCAAGTTAAAAATAAAACTGAATTTCGTGTCCCTTTGGCAGCGACGTGACTCCAGTGCAGCAGTCTGGTCCATGAGCTGCCAGGGCCGCAGCACTGAAAGGACCTGCCTGGTTCTCTGCAGTGCCCAGACTTTGGGGGGATTGCTGCATGCATGGGTATGCATTAACGTGCATATATCAGTTATGTGGCACTTTCTGCCTCATAATTAAATGGAACCTCTTCATAGGCCCCTTTGAAGCAAATCTCTGTTGGTTCAGAGAAACTTTCATCGCCAGCCAGCGCTCTGCAGTGTTTGTTGTCGTTGTTCCCGCCAGTCAGAATAAAACTCCTGATAACGACAGGGAAGGCGGCTCTGGATTCCCGGTGCCATCACACATGCAAAGCCCAGACCTTTCTTGGAGGGGAAGTGCCTGTAGCGGTATCTGCAGTACGCCCTCAGCCATGCCCCAAGGGCTGGGCAGCAGCGTGAAAGGCTCCCCTGCTGTCCTTACTGTTGACTCTGGACGTTTGTATCCCCTCAACATCCCCACGAGTCCTCCAACCTGTTGCATGCTTCCATTTTCTGTGCTCTGCTCACCAACTCCCCTGACAGGAGCTGCCTTTTTTAGCAGGGAGGCCCAGGGGCTGTGGGACGTTCCCTGCCAGGTGTATCTGCGATGCCCTTGCCTTTCCCTGTGCAAGTTTTGACACTCAAACAGCCACTTGTGAACAGCCCGAGAAACACCACCCAAGCCGTTCTTCTGAGCTGCCATTCCCTGATGGCATCGCTGCTGTTGCTGCAGTTGGTCTTGTGGTGTCTCCCAAACACAGGGAGCTGCGGAGCTGAGAGCAGAGGCAGCGGGAGGAGAAGAGGCTCCAGAAGGGAGCAGGCGATGGAGCCAGGGCCAGAGTGGGAATGCTGCACAGAGCCCATGGGTTTCCCATGGGTGGCTGTTTTTTGACTGCTCCTGCAGTCAAAGGAAGGTCTGAATGGTACAGGCGGCCTTCCTAGACATAATCCCTTGTTTCCATGGGGAAGAAGAGTTTCCTGCAGGAATTAGATTGTTTTGTTCTTTGTTTCCAGAGGGGACAAGGAGGGAGAAGCCGTGGCTGAATCCCCCTGTAGGTATCTGCACAAGCCCAGGACCCATGGCACGTGTCAGCACAGAGGGCAGGAGTCCCCCCTCTCCGAGTCCCCTGCGATCCGTGTCACACGCTTGGTGTTGTCACTCCTGCCTTCTCCCCCACCTGGGGTCCGTGTCCAAGGCAGCAGTGCAGTTTGGGATGAAGTTTTTGGTCTGTGAGCCTCTGCAGAGGACAGGCTGACCGGGCCCGGGTGGAAGGTACCAGCTGAGGAGCAAGCCCACAGCTCCGCAGATAATCCCCTTCCCACCTCAGGCTCACAAGCACCCACCCAGTCGAATGCCGCAGGCGGCTCGTACAAGATCCGAGTCAGTCTGTGATCATCGGAGCAGATAAATTAGGGATAATCAAATCCCCCCTCCAGAACAAATGGGGGTAAGTACAGGAAACGAGGGGAACGCATTCCTGGAGCGAACGGCTGCGTGGCTCCCACCAGGAGCTGGATGCACCCAGGCACGGTCGGCACCGCGGGGAAGGGATCCTGCTCGGCGCGGTTCTGACCACGCCGTGTCCCGGCTCGCTGTAATGGATCAGCTTTCACGTCAGGCAGCAAAAGTGAGAACAATACGTTCTGGGACAATTATTTCCCTTTCCAGAGGGACACAGTGACTTGTCTTGGGGTCTTTTCTGTGTCCTCTGCTGTGTGCTCTAATTGCCCCGAGATGCTCTACCTGGAGAGAGCCTTAATACATAATTATATACCATTAGCAATGAGAATAACATGACAACTGCTTTGGATAGTCATGGAGAGCACTGTTCCTGCCAGTCTCCTAGCTACCACAGCACACACGTACTGGGCTCAATTTGTACAAGAGGGCATTTTGGAAGAATTATCTGAAGCCGGAAATAAGAACAGCAGACACAGTCCTGGTTTCATGGGACTCAGATGGAAACCAACAGGGAAATTCACTGCAAAGGCAAATCAACTAGTAGGATTTTTAATTTTTTAAACCCACCCTAATTAAGAGCAGAGGTAGTGTAGCCCAAAGGAAGCCTTCAGAAGATTGCAGATGCTCTCTGCCTGGAGATCGTGTGATATCTGGTGTTGATTTAAAGACTCTGGGAAGCTGCACTGCCATCCCTAGGTAAACCGTTCCCATGTTTTATGACCATGCTGCTAAGAATTTGTCCCATATTTCTTGCCAGAATTTGTCTTACTTTCATTCCTAACCACTAAGGATCATTTTGCCTTTCCCTGTCCCTCTGCCCAGCCACAAGCCATCAGGATTCCCCTCTCCCTGGGCAGGCGTGGCACTGTCAGCACACCTCATCCCCTTGCTTCTCTTCTTCCTGATTTCCAGAGCTGTGTATCCCCATTTTCTAGAAATCATCCTTACGAGTCCAGTGTGTAAACCCTCCTTAATCGCTGTGGGGACATGCCCAAGTCTTTCTTCTAGAGCTGAAATTGTCTTTCTTGCCTGAAGCACGGCAGCAGCTCCTGGCTCCCATCTCACCCTCCCGCAGGACCCCCTGCTTTGTCCTCCCCACAGCAGGATGTTTTTAATCCATCACAACAGCAAGAAACATGCCATCACACTGCCTGGGCACATTAGGAGACTGCTGGAAGGACGGTCCCTGTTCACCACGGTGCTGCTAAGTGCTGCAGGCTGGGTGCTCCCTGCTGGGGAATGTGCCTCGGTGCTGGTGCTTCCCTCCAAGAACACAGGGCCCATGGCAGCGAGCGGCCCCCATCTCCTCCCTGCCCAGTGCGTGGTCCAGCCTGGCCCTCGTGCACTGCAGGATGTCACCCGCTCCCTCACGCTGCCCCGGCTTTTCCCCTTGACGTGTTTTTCAGCCTGAAGGACAGCACTGTCAACCTGTCCCTGGAGAATGAAGAAAAGCAAACAGGAACCTTCGGAGGTGCTCCGAGTGCCAAGGACAAGGCTGGCTGCTGCCAAGGTCACAGGCATGAGGATATTCATCTTCATTCCTCACCATCACCATACAGCCTTAGCCGGAGAGAATCGAGCCGCTTCCGGCTGCGCGTGTTTAAAGGATGAGGGAGCACAGGATGGTTCAAGAGGAGATTGCTTCATAAGACAATGGCTGAGCTGATAATGCCAGCTAAAGTCGGGCCACCGGGGACCTCTTACAATTTTAAGATCCAATCAACTTTAAAATATTACTGTCTCAGGCAGGCGACAAGTCTTGGAGCAGAAAACAAGTGATCCTGTTTTATTTACGGAGGAAAGGATGTTCTCCCTGTCCTCACCCATGTATTGAAATATTAATGGTGTTTGTCTGTGTAGCTGTGTTAACATCACATTTCCAGAGCTCAATCTATAAAAGCTCCAGTTAAAACACTTAATGCCATGATGCTGGCTGCCTGGGAGAAGCGGACAGCAGGGATGCAGAGGGCAGGGGCAGCAAGGACACGAAGAAATGCCTCAGGGACAGGCTGCAGTCAGAAGGGTCTGTATCTTAATCCCCCTCTCCTCCCAGTGAAACCTCTGACTCCATCGCCTTCCTGGTGGCCACATGTCACCGCTCTGGGGCGGCTCATCCAGCACCGGCAGATGCCCAGCCTTTTGAGGAGACCACAACCTTGGGTTAAAAACTCCGAAATTTTCAGGTGCATCTTGGCTCCTTCATCCCTCATAGCTGCCATCCTGCAATTACACAAATTCCTGCAAGGTTCAAGCCTCGCTTGCAGAAACTGAGCTTGGGAACAGCCCAACAGCAGCAGCCATGCTCTGGTGTGTGGGCCGGTCATGCTGCAGTCCTGCACACGCTCCCTACCTGTTGGGATGCCACAGAGAGCCTGGGAGCTCTTTGCAGCCAGTCCGTGCACTGGGTACCGCTGCTGCTGTCTGGGAAGCGCTTGCATGACACATCATCACTCTGCCTTAGCCTGTGGCCACAGTGGGACGGCAGCAGTGAGGACTGCATTATATATTTTATCATAAACACAAAAGCAACAGCTACCACAGATTCTTAATAAAAATGTGTCTCTGGCGCCCGTGCAGAGCACGAGTTAAACGCTGTGTAGCATCAAGCAATTTGCAGCGCCTGCACATGCGATCGTGCAAACGTCCCCAAAGTGCCCCATGGAAAAGTCAATAACATCAATAAAATCAACAACAAATAAAAGCAGCCTGGCTCAGCAGCAAGCTCTGTTCACAGGGAACATCTCAGCGACCTTTTGAACAGGCTTAGTGTGAGAAGCATCCCCACGTGCGGGAAGGACGGGCGCTCTCCTCCCCAAGAGCTCCTGCTGTGGCAAGTACCATCCAAGGACAGGAGCCACGTGCCTGCTCTCTGGACCACACCCACCTTCAGATGGCCAGCAGTGCTGCATGGAACTGAGCATCCCTGGCACCTCTAACAGCACCCAGTCATCCCAGGTGCCTCCAGGAACTATCACAATAGAAGCAAAAGGTTAAGAGCCATCCTTGCAACCTACTGCCCTTTGCTGGGGTATAAAGGACCTCTCCCAAAACTCTTATTCTCTCCTGTGCTGCCCGATGCTGCCCTCCTCTTCCCACCTGCCAGGACCTGTGCTCTAAGTCATGCACCTTCTTTTATTATGTGCCCATTCATCCATCCCCGAGATTCACAATCCTCCTCCTTTATGAAGAATTAACTTGTTGGAGCTGATTTATGAAGACTGGCAGGCACCTGTGCTGGAGCAGGGCCCTAATACGTTCATCATGAAGTCCTGTAGTTATTCCTAAAAGAGCTCATGTTAATGCCTCACATTAAAATTCATATTTTATTTTTACATAACTAGATGTCTCTCTGCAATCTTTAAGATGTGCCCTTCAGAACATGGATTCCTTTTTCTTTTCTTTTTTTTTTTTTTGTGAGGGATTGAAGCTGTGTGGTGACAGCTTCTCACAAACATGGGGCGGCACCAGTGCAGGGTGGCAGGTCGCGTGCTCGCTGCGTGTTGTGTGCCTCGGGTCTGACTGACAGCGAGGACTCGCCAAGGTGCATCCTCCGTCAAACGGAACTCGCTTTTGTTAGCGCAGCAACAGAACCGTTTTCCTTAAGAACATAACCTTTCCCAAATCTCCTTTTGCTAACAGGAGCCAGCTTGCACTGGAAAGGAAGTGGGTTGAGCTCTGCACTCTTCTGGAAGACCCTTCAATGCACGAGGGGCGAGGGGAGCTGGAGCGGGGGAGCAGCTCCCAGGGAGCCTTTCGCGTGAGCCAGCTTGTGATGGGCATGAAAGAAGAGCTGCAGGGGGCAAAGGCCTGAATTGTTTGGTGGGAACATTTTTTCCCCTTTCAATCCAGTGTGTTTCATTCCCTGGTAGAAACAAATCTACTGGAACCCACTGAATTTGGCACAAGTTCAGCTCAAAACATAATTGTCCTCAAAACTCAGGCTGGCAAACTGAAGCCCAGCCTCACGTCCCTCGTTTTCCTGACATGTCTCTCTTTGGATGCCAAACGCACCTGAGGGGTGGCCAGGGACCCTCAGCATCGTGGGGACAGGGGCTGCTGGCACCTCCACAGGGCTCTCCCCCTGCCCGCGCAGTTCAGAGCCAGCCCTGCGGGAAGGCGTTGGCGGGAACAAAGCACCGCAAGCTCCAGCATTCCGCTGCGGATCATAATTGACCACTGAAAGCCTGAGCTACAGTACTAATTTGATAGGACTGTAATCAATTGTGTTTCTTGCTCTCAGATGCAGAGAGAGAAAGAAAAGGAGTGGGAAAGTTAATCTGGATTTTTTTGCACACCACAGCAGCAGAAAAACCTTGTCCCTTGTTATTATTTACGTTCAGAGCAGGCTGCTGTGTTGGAAACACTCACGCACGGATGATCCCTGCCCCAAAGAAGGCCTGCTCTCAGCCAGGCAGACACAGAGGCCATCTGTGGCAGAGTCGTGGCATAACTGTTGGCTTTCTCTGAGGGATGTGGGGCTTGGAGGAGCCAGGACGGCTCTGAGCAGGAGGGGCCATGCTAAGCGTGCCACTGGCGATGGCCATCGTCCAGGCCATCAGGGAATGAGTGGATATCTTAATCCTGCTCCCACCCTGGATCTGATCCAAGACAGATTGAAGTCAGTGGAAATCTTCCTGTTGCTGCCCTGGGCTTTCAGCCAGACGGGCAGTGGTGTATGGAGTTCCTGGGACACAAGACAGAAAGACAGAAAGCCCGAGCAGAGCTGCTGCGTGACTCCCGTGTGAATGCACAAGTAGATTTTGCTGCAAAGAGGACATGAAGCCCTTAACAGGACTGCCACTGCCCAGTGGGGAGCACTGGAAAACTTTCCCTTGGGTTCCTGGCATTGGTCAGCACAGCGAGTTCCTCTGAGCACCCTTGGCAGTGTGCTCCTGCCCCTGGCCCTGCCCACGTCCCCTCTGTCCGTGGGTGTCACCCAGTTCAGCACTGCGGAACAGGACAAACCACAGTCCCACAGTGCCCACAGCCAGCAGCGCTGCGAGGACAGATCTGCTCTCACTTATTTATTTGTTTTTGCGGGGTGGTACAGAAAATGACAGCTCATAAACTGCCTGCCAGCGCCCTCCCTTCCCCGTGTCCTTTGAAGCGCTGCTAACCGCTGGCTTTGAACCCCTCTGTTTACTGCGTGCCGCTCAGCTCACGCCTTCGCCACTGACAGAAATTACAGAGCAGGAGTAGAGAGAAAAGGAGGAAGATAATGCAAAATGCCCTCCCAACTAACTTTGCTAATTAAACCAGCTCTGAAGCCTTCCCAAACACCCCCATGTTATGACAACATGAACAGCCCATTCCAGTGAAACTATTAAATTTATATTGTGCAGATAAAGTCTAAATGAGACCGCTGTTGGTTGATAGCTGAACATGAGCCAGCATGTGCCCAGGGGGGCAAGAAGCCCAATGGCATCTTGGCTTGTACCAGCAAAATTGTGGCCATAAGGACCAGGACAGTGACTGTAACCCTGTGCTCAGCCCTGCTGAGGCCATGCCTTGAATCCTGGGGTCAGTTTTGGACCTCTCACGACAAGAAAGACGCTGCGGTGGTGGAGTGTGTCCAGAGAAGGGCAACAGAGCTGGGAACGTGGTTGGTGGGGACATGGCAGTGCTGGGTTAATGGTTAGACTCAATCTTAAAGGCCATTGACAACCCAAACGATTCTCTGGGTCTATGATTTACTTCCCATTACCCTTATGCCAAAGGGAGCAATCCTTTGGGACATCCTCAAGGAAGAGGGATCCCTCTGAGCCTGAGTCGTGTCTCCTCCTGCCACGCTCTCTCCGAGACACCCACAGCACAGAGCAAACACATCCCTGCTGGGTTTCTTCCTGGGTACAGCAACACCACCAAGGCTTCAGGCTGTGCCAACACAGCATGTGAAATGGGAACTCACTATCCTAACAAGAATAATACTCCTCGCAGAGGTTTACGCACTGCTGCAATTGAGTTATGAAACACCACGAGGATCAGGTGGACTTTGCAGGAGCTGCTCTTCTCCTGAAGCATTTTTTCATTGTCTTTAGCTAAAATAACCTTTCAGAAAGCAGGAGCAGCATCCTCCTCCCCCTCAGCCCTCCAGTCACTGTCCTCCGCTGAACATTGATTTTTGCAATGCTCCTCATTTTTCCTGCTCTGGAAATGAACCTGACTGTGTATTTCTGCAGAGATGGTAGAAAAGAGACAGCAAAGGCAGAGATGTCTGCATGACCATGAGGTCAAACTGGTCCAGCTTTTGGGATTCCTTAGAAAAGGCTTCAAGCTGTCCTATCTCAGGCACTTCAAATTCAAGACGTTGATAGCTGAAAAAACCAGGCTTCTCAATGCTGAAGGAGAATGAATCTGACCCTGTGCCAAGGAGCACTGTCTGAGGAGCCCCATGGTGGGTTGACAGTGACTTGCCCCAGTTAACTCATCATTTGTGAGTGATTATATTGCATTGATGGGTGGCCATCATTTGCCACTGTACGACTAATTAGCCACCAGGCCCCTGGAGCCTTCTGGCTGCTATTTTAGATCTCTATTCCCTCTAAGCAAACAGCAGATAGAAGCAACTTCCATTCCCTAAATAAGGCAGGGCAAGAGCTTTCACTCAAAGGAGAAAGCAAGGTGCGAGCTGGAGACGCTGCTGGATGGGGCTCGGAGGCGCTGGGATGCGGAGTGCTGGTGTCGGCGTGGGACTGCTCGTGCCGCACGCACCCACAGCGGCTGCCGGCGGCGACTGTGCCGCAGTGTGATAAGCAACGCTGGCAAGAAGAAACTCCAGAGAAAAAAAGGCAACTTTTGCCTCCAGGTCTGCGTCTCACAGTCCCTGAGCACACGGTAAATTCTGCTGGGGGAAGCGTTTCCATCCAGCTGCTGCACTGACAGGCACAGGAAGGCTGGAAAGGCGTTGGGTGGAGCTCTGCGTGTTTACTGCTATTTATCCTTTGTATTTTCCTGGTGCCGAGAGGCTCTGCATATTGAACAGCCCTTGTGCAAGGGGGAGCGCACACATGAGAAGGCAGATTTCTCCCAAAAACGTAAAAGTGAAAAATAATAGAGATTACAGATGCATTATTGCTGGACGAGGGCTCACCTTAAACAGTTATCTATAATTATACAGTGATTTAATTCCAGACCCAAATGATGAACTGACAAATTTCACAGCCCAGTTTCTGTTCTGGAGCCACCCCCCTGCTTGTTGAAGCTCATTTTTTTGGGGAAGGTTTTGGAGGAAAATAAGCTCTTCCCCCTCAGATCTCCCCGGGGAGCACTCACACGATGCAATCGCTCGCTCGCAGCATCCCCGACACAGAAGTACAAACAGCGACATTTCCCAATATCAAACGGGGAGCGGAGGGGAGTTGCTAAGATCAGGCTCTGCTCTGATCTAACTTGCATCTTGCCAGTTTAAAATCTTAATTGAAATGCTACTTGAAAGCCTCCTGAGCACAAGGAGGGAAGATAAACCCAGGCAGTCGGCCCGAATGCCAAAGCAAGGGGAAGGAAAGCCAAAGTGCTGTTTTTTTCTGAAAATATCATTTTGAGCTGCCTGTCACTGGCAGAGGTATGACATGTTCCTTCTCCAGAGAGGGACAGGAGGGAGAGGAAAATTGTCTTCCAATCTCAGTGTGAGTAGCAAGGATCAGCTGGGCAGCAGTGCTTCGCTTGCCTGCTGCCTCCCTCGGAAGTTTGTGAAGAGGGGAGGAAGAAGAGAAGGCAGCAGACCACCACGTTTGGGCAGAGCTGGGCCTGAAGGTCTCTCTCTGCCCACACCAGCTCCCTGAAAGCCCTGTCGTTCAGCCAGGCAGCTCTTCCACGTGGGAGAGAGGGTGGGGGGAAACCCCCCAAACTGGCCAGAAACCGACTAGCTGTTAATTACACTTTGCAACATCTGCTATTTGTGACTATTTGTTTTAGTATTTCTATTTTACACATTGGAACACTCTGATTTTTTGTTGTCTGGAGCTACTGAACCGCCTTGAAAAAGAGCTATTGCTCAACAGCAGTAGTGGAGCAAGGGTGACCGGAGCACTGCAGCACGCTGAGACCGTGGCAAGGACCACTCCAAGGCTACGGCAGCCCGGCTGCTGCTTTTTTAGTGATTTGGTTATTTCGGGCACCGCAGACAAACCGTTTGTTCATCTGGGAACAACAGAGCTTAAAAACAAACGAGGTGTTAAGAGGAGGGAGCTCAAAGCTGGGCTTTCATCTGCAGGCTGCGGTGCGGCTTTGATGGGGCTGGGAGAACAGCTCTGTTCTCAGGGGGATAATAATTATGGTTTTGGCTTTGAGAAGTCCGGTGGGTTGGATCTTCACAGGCTCTCGGCGCTCCCCTCCCCGCCTCCTCGCATTTCAACTTCAAAGCTGAAGGGAAGAAGCCCCGAATAGCATCATTTTGTTGATCAAAACCCTGCACTAAACACTGGCCCCGATGAAGAAACCAGAGAGGAGCTTTTCATTATGGAACGGATGAAAACGGCGCCCGGGCCCGGCCGCTCCATCCCAGCCAGCAGTGTTCCACGGCCAGCGGTGTTCCACAGCCAGCGGTGTTCCACGGCCAGCGGTGTTCCACGGCCAGCAGTGTTCCACGGCCAGCGGTGTTCCACAGCCAGCAGTGTTCCACGGCCAGCGGTGTTCCACGGACAGCGGTGTTCCACAGCCAGCAGTGTTCCACGGCCAGCGGTGTTCCATGGCCAGCGGTGTTCCACAGCCAGCAGTGTTCCACGGCCAGCGGTGTTCCATGGCCAGCGGTGTTCCACAGCCAGCAGTGTTCCACGGCCAGCGGTGTTCCACGGCCAGCGGTGTTCCAGGGACAGCGGTGTTCCACGGCCAGCGGTGTTCCA